>DWPA01003151.1:0-14528 GCA_018251375.1 Calpodes ethlius
AATTTTTTTTCAATCATTGCGATATATTCAGTCAGGTCTCTCGCGCTATCTACCGAAAATCGGCACGAACTTTCCGGACAACGTATTGTTTGAAACGGTTACGAAGTATCGAGTCGATGCACGTTATCTACTAGTACTTAATATAAGTTATTTACATACCTAATATCTGCGTAGGGGAACCAATTAGTAACATATCTCGTGCTACATCTGGCTTCAAGGGACCAGCAGCTAGCGCTATTACAGCTTGACTAAGATTTAACTCCGATACCTCACCGTGTGCCTGAGATCTTTGTGCTCGACCAACCGGCATAGCACCATGAGGGTGATGGATAATAATCTGAAACAAAATATATCAGGCAATTGGAAAATCTCTTGAGTTATGATCGAGGACATCAGCTTGTGGTCCAGGGGGATAGGGAAAATTAGATTTAATGATCCAGAGATCAGAAAATCAGATTGTTTTGACCTAGAGTGGTCAAATATTGTTTGTTTGCCTAGAATTTTTGTGGACAATAGTAGGTTTTACTGGAAGCCATACGAAATTCAGAGGGCGGGCAATTGCTCGCCTCGATACGCCCATGGTTATGTTCTTTATGTGCGAATTTTATACGCATTCCAGTGTACGCTACGCAATGTTTTTGATTAACAATTCTTCATTTTTCCTCATAATTTTGCAGCTTATACGAGAACATTTCGTTTTAATATTGACTATATACCTACTTAATATCAAGCTACACTCTATTTTTATGTACATATCTTGCCAAGGAACAAATAGGTAAAATATTCCTCTCATATACACCTAGAACTCAACGAATTTTAACAAAATATGACAATAATCGGAACGTAATTGCCAAATCTTTGCTAGGATATAATAATTAACATTTTATGTACAGCTATATGTAATATAAAAAAATAATCTAAATAAATACAATTATTATTAAGCGGAAAAATATCCATACTTTGTCATAACCTGCTGATGCAGTAAGACACGGATGTGTTCCATCGTACTTAGCTATAATTGCAATACCAGGATTAACCTTGTGATATAATTCTAACTTAAACACTGGCTGAACAGAAGACACCTGCATTTTGTAATGCGGATGAGTTTTTATTTACTTTTTGCTTTGATTATGATCACCATGACAACCTACCTAAAATCATTTTAATGTACAGAGTTCGTGCCATTATATCTATATTATACGGTACTTAATCTGTGATAAATTCTTTGTCCTTTGCTATCTTGTTTTTTTAACAATCTTACTTTTTAGTTAGAAGATATTTCAATATCCATTCGTACTACCTATAATCTTAACATCTACTAACTATACACTTATAAATAATCAGTTACATATAGCTGTATTATATATATAAAACACTACGCATTTTATATATGTATATATACACATATATATGTGTAGATAGCAGTAGCATCTCATAACACGTACTCTATTTTTCTCATAATATATCTAAATACAAATTGGATTTTAAGCGTATGGTATAGAGACCCATACATGCATCTTGAGTCCAAGGTAACCTCCCTTGGTAATGATGTAAAGGGTATGGGTTATAACCCAGTGAATAACCAATGATCCTTGTCGTTTCTATTACACTCAATTTAATGCAAACCAAATTCATGCATAATTATAGTAGCATATTATATTTCTCTGGCTATGTTCTTTCTAAAATCGAAAATGAAAGTTTTTTATGTTTCGGTAGCTGAGTTACAAAGCCAGGAATAATGCGCATCGCCAATTCCCTAGCCGGCAAAGCTCATAACAGTAGTAATACTTAATACATGAAACTGATGTCTTTGCACGCCAATCGCCACTTTTTATTGAGCGACTTGTTTCTCGGTTAGTGCTATACATAAAATAAAAAAGAGAGACATTGATCTCTCTTCGCAAGCTCCGCCCTAATTCGTTAACGATCAAAATAGTTATGCAGTTATGGACCTAGAAAAAAGGTCCATGTAGGCCTTGATTTATACTGTCTATGGTTCTGACAGCCAGCTGACAATGATTGACATTGACGTTTGACGAAGTAAATTTGACGTCTCATGTTGGGCAAAATGCCGATTAATCTACACTTTTTACTAAAAATTGTCATGTAGTGTTTATACGCGGTCTTGATAATACGTAACTAAAGTAATACGGAAGTGTTCGCTGTCGACAGAATCACCAATAATATTTTTTTCATATCAATTTAATCAAGCAAATGGGTAGTGAATTAATCGAAGCTTCACCAGAATCCAGGTATTTCATTTTCGTTTATTTACTTATGCGCAATTTCACGAGTTTAACGCTATTATTGTGCAATACTTATTTTATACATTTGTGTTGTAATAATACTCCATTATTTTGTTATCATCGTAACATTAAATCCCACTTTGTAGATCATCTGCATTCCAAGTTCAAATGCGTTGAGCGGTTCCGGTGTGTTATGCCAGGACTGCGTATCTCATGCTACATTTGGGCTCATTATGTTTTTCCACTCATATGTCATGTTATCATGAGCTTTTGGAGGTAATTTCAATAAATTTTCGCAAAATAAATGCTTTTCTCTGCTCAGTATTTGTATTATGTTATGTGATAACGCAAAATAGCCAGCAATATCTCATACTAATATATATCAAATAATAGGTTCTATTTAATTATTATTGGCTTATGGCAGCATTGTAACAGTCTCATTATTGGTAAATTTATTACTATTTTTCAGGATAGTTTGATTTAGAAGTCACCAATGGGATATCTCAAGCAAGTTTGATGTTGTTTTGTCTGTTGTGTTGTTGTATTTTAAAATTTTTGCTTGTTAGCTGTATGTGTATAGTTTGTGTGACATTAATATTACATAAACATACATAATTTATGCCAAAACTGTATTTTTCTGAAATAATACTAAGGTGGTTACTATCTTTAGATAAAATCCTAAAGAGTTTTGACTATGAAATTTAAATTCCAGAACATGGATTGGAAGAATCTTGTCTATTCTGTGGAAGTAAGCTTCATTATAATATATCTCAATGTATTTTTGGTTTTGCTTTTATTTCAGCAATTTACTTAAAAAAAGCTAATAGTATATTTTTCCATCTCAAAATTAGTTCTCATTACGATTTGATGAAAACTATGTTTAATTTCAGCATGACAAATATATTTTATACAATGATTAGAAGTCCTTTTATATGTAATATGTCATATTTGCTTAATAAAATGTATTCATTATTACAATGTTAGTCGAAATTAATTCTTAAATATACATATATGCATAATCTGTGTGCTTTTGATATTGAGCATAAAGAAATTACCAATTACATGCTCACAATGCACACAAATTGAGCTAAATACCAATTATAGAATGAAATCTTGTTTTTTAACTCATTTTTCTCTTTATATGCATGGTACATTTAAAACATGTTTTTCATGCATTAAAATTACATTTGATACTTTGAAACAATGCTACTCTGCTTGCATATTAACATATTATAATTCAGCATGCGTTGTAATTTATTTTATCTATGATTTTTTTTTTATATCTTATTGTTTTTTAATTTTACACTAGTCATTAGTACTTTTTACCTAGTTTTGACTGGATAAATTTCTGTGTGTGTGAATTTTTTTGCCCTTTATTTTGTAAGCGCAATGTTATGTAGTATTTTGTTGATATATGAATTGTAATTTCAGTTGGACGCAGTGGTTCAGCTGGACGAATCAATCTGATGCAATGTTGAGGAACATTGAAAAAAAAATACTGTCATGTAAGTAAAATATAAAGTATAACAATATCATAGTTTCAAGTGTCTCTGTATGTAATTGTAACTAGGATGGATATGTTATTGGATAAATATGTCATGGTCTGTAACTTGATTTCATGACAATGTTCACGACTTTGTTTTCATTTTCGATTCATTTAAATATTAAAAATGTTACAAATAGCAAATTAATTACAGTATAATCATTTTTACTCTCTTTTGATTTCATAGTTTTCATTCTGTATCAATTGATAGGCTGAGATATCTGAGCTGAACAATTCTTGGATTTCGGGAAAGGAATTAAAAAAATATAAACAGCATTTTACGCAACCAACTGTCTATCTGTTTTTTAAGTACTGATCCGCTTGTTGATCAGTGTAACCAAAGTGCAATAGACTTATAAGGGTGACCCCCTTATCCAATTGTTATTGCTCTGAATATAGATATGATTTTTATAAAAAACATTAAATCATTTTGTCTCCTTTAAGTGCTATTATCTAAAGGCCACATATCTGCAGCAAGGTATACAAAACCATGGTTTCAGTGTAGAACTACAATAGAGGAAAAATACACACTTGTAATATTAATTTATTTAAAAATTTATCTGTTTGTGCCCAGTATCTCTAGAGAGATTCATATCTAACAAGGTATAAATTGGCCAACAAATAGAATTGAAGCATGTGGGAAAACTTTCACTGGATTTTCTGACAATAATCTTGTAATAAAAAATAATAGAAATACAATGTTGTAGCACACAGACCTGTACTGAGCAGACCTTTCTCAGGAGACCTTTCTCAGGAGTACGATACATGAACCCAAGTTATCTATGGTTATTGAGATAATGCAATTATACTTCCGACAACTTTTTGTTAACGCGCAGTTACTAACTGATAAAATATCTCTGGCAATTCTTTTATCTTCACTTGTGACGATATACATACATGAATACAGATTATTATAAGTTATTATTAATTCTCTTCAATTTTGTAGCCTTGGTATTAAATAAATATTGCCGATATGTTAATTGTGATATAATAATAAATATATATTATCACCAATGATCTGCGGACCTAAACAGTTCATACGCAGCCGTACACGCTACCGACAGAGCGTTAGCCTGAGCTATCGTTCTGTAGCGTCACGTTGGAATTTGGTTATTGTGTCGCTCGGTGTTTTCAGTACTTAATGTCATTCCCATACATTTACAGAGCGTGAGCATTTTTTCTAGATTCATTGTCGTTAGCATGACCCACGTCTTTTTTCTACACCAAATGTTATTGTCATACTTTTTGGGCTTGAGCGAGAATAGAAAAGCGTTGGTCTAGATTCCCTGGTTATATTTATTATACTTTATACTGTTAGTTATCCCACTGTTCTCCATTGTATTAGAAAAAAAAATGGCATATAAAATATAAATTTGCATAGTGTATTTTTTAGTACTTTAACTACCAGTTAAATACTTATAGTAAATAGGAAAATAATAAACGTTTACACATTTATACCACGTACTAAAACTCCATGTGTTGCGGTAACGCTACCCCCTGGTAACATGTTGCAATTAGCACAGACATCATAAATAAGCTCATTAACACCCATAATTCGAGAACAAATTCTGTTTATTCGTCACATAGATATCCGAAAATGGCGATGTGTAATCAATATTTGTGAGAATGACTTATAGTTGATATCAAAATTGTTATCTTGATAAATATTTCATAATATCATCAATAGTTTGTTAGAAAATTTTAATTCTGTTATTACATTGTAGTCTTTATTATTATTCCTTTTTAAGGTAAAATTTATTGGCAAGTTACTTTGTGTAGTGTGTAGCAATGTTGTAGAGTGTAACTTCAAATATGAGTAATTATGAAAGACTAGATATCGCTGCTATTCATGAATACTATCACAAATCAAAATTTTGAAATAAACAGTATATGACACAGCCTTACTATATTGGCGAATAAGACTTTTGTCTTACTGAGCGTGAAATAAGCGCTATTTTCGAATTAACTGTTTTTTTTTCTTCAAAATTTGATTTATGCTAGTATTCATGGAAAGCAGCGTTATATAGAATGGTAAACAAATCTGCGGAAATATTATATCCATACTCATGCAACGTCCATCTCCATTTTGCCTATGAAGGGATACATTTTCAAAAATCCTTAGCCCCCGTTCACACTAGGTAATAAACTGTGTTACAAAGTTGTATGTTTCTTCCCCTTAATATTTATAACAGTCCTTATTTTTAATTGCTCATATATTTTGCGAACGGTGTGACACTAGTACATGGGACATCAGAACAGTACCCCACTCAGTCTAATGATAACTAATGATACCCGGAGACATAATGGACGGACGTAGTTATTTACTCCCCCTACCGACGAAGGGCGGAACTAATTACGTTACGGGATATGACCTTGACTTTAATTTTTTAATAAAATGTCAGTTTGAGAAGTTAGGGTAGGATTACAACAAACGATTACTAACTGAATTATTACTAATATTTATTAACAAAACTAACGTATACTAACACACAGATCTAATTTTAACAGACCTCTTAATAACGAATAATAAGTAACTGATATTCTTATTAAATCGTACAATCCTGTTCGAGGTTAGGCATACATTTTGGGGATGATGACACTGAACATTTGTTATCCTTATGCCATATAAAGACTTTTACATCGGTTCTAATTCGGCACAGATTCAACAAATTGAGAAATTCACCTAGCTAATAAAACATCAAATATTCCTACAAATCATTCAATAAGTTGTATAGGTTTTGTTCGTGACAAAAACGTGTTAAAAGTAATAAAATTCAAGGTTTTGTTTAAAATTAGTACATAGCGATTTGTCGAGTCATTTTATAGTTAGTCATGATTGAAGTCTCGAAGTGTAGATAATGATATCCTGACGTGTGGCTCAAAGGTTTCATTATGACGTCATCGTGTTGTTCGTGCAAATGTTCGTTTATTATTAGGTGGAATCTAGCCATAAACAACCAACGTTGCTATGGTTGTGCCTATCTAACATATATATGACTTGTTTGTGTTATCACTCCTGTATATTATGTAGTACCTATTCAATTACAGATAGACAATAGTAAGATAACTCATAATTATAAATACCACATAAGTATAGATTCAAATATAAATACGGCAAAATTGAAAAGTATATACCTACTACTAAAATGTAATGACATATTACGAGTAACAAAAAGTTGTCGTAATTGTAGACTTTTTATCTGAATTATTTTGGATAACTTCATATTTTTATAGTATTTTGTCTTCCAGTCCGTACTATAACAAGATTTTTTTTTAAATACGTCCTGTTTACCGCTTCTTTATAGACGATCAAAAAATATTTCTGCACTCAAAGTATCCACTAACCAGACTATTTTTCATCATTTTAGGTGTTAAAACAGCATACAAGCGTTTTTATGTGGACATAGGCGCCGTGGTGGGACAGAGCGATAAGATATGGACGGTCTCTTTCAACGACGAATCCCCTAACACGCCGCTGGTCCTATTGCACGGGCTGGCGTCAGGCTTAGCGCTCTGGTGCCCCAACTTTGACGCGCTGGCTGCCTCGCGACCCGTTTATGCTATCGATGTACTTGGTAAGAACATACCTACTTAACGAATCCGCGAAATAGTCACTTATTATTATAATTGTATTTTTTAATATTTGTTGATCATAGAAAATCAGCTGCACTAATTAAGATGAAATTCATTATGCAGATAGTTTACAATCCGAATTACGAACCAGGGGGAAGTCGCTGGATTTGAAGTAGTTTTATGTGGCGCAAGAATATTATATTGCAATGACAACAACATTTTTTTATCAATGCGATTGTGGAGAGGACTCGATATAAAGTAATTTTTCAAAAATATCCTGGGTTGCACACGAGTGAGTTATGTGAGACTACAGCCCGGGTCAGATTTGAATGGTCGAGACCTCCTTCGCGTCTTTAATGTTATTGTCTAGGTGATATAATGAGGGTTCACTTATAACTGAATTAAAAATATGAACCAATAACGATTGGTGTCATCCATCCGTCAGAGTTTGATGGTCCACTGAACAAAGGCCTCCCATAATTTGTGTCACTCAAACATATTGGTGGGTTGGTTCATGATTGGTCTGCAAAACCTAAGCTGATAAGCTTTGTAAAAGGACATTGACACTGCGTACTGATATAATATGCTCATTGTTCTGATGTACTTTCAAGGTCATCTAAAATGTAACACAATAAACATAAAACCTAATTATTTCTTGAGTGAAAAACTTCAAAATATTACTGGAATTCGTCTGCAGTTCAGAATAGTATCGACTTTAATTCAATTTTTATTGGGTATCTTTACATTGTGATTTTTTAATGTAATATTTTATTTAATAAATAATTTTCTCTGCGTAAACTTAATCTTTACCAAATCACAAAGCCCTACTAGCGTGCATTATTGTTAAAAAGGGGTACAAAGGTTTTCCTTCAGGTATAGACGGTATACATAAAAGGTATTATTCTAAAACGACAATTTCTCGTCAGGATTTGGGCGGAGTTCCCGACCGAAATTCGCTACAGAGCCGGCGAAGGTTGAGGCTCAGTGGGTGGAGTCGGTGGAGGAATGGCGGCGCGAGGTCAACCTGGACGAGTTTATTCTGCTGGGGCACAGCCTGGGCGGCTACATCGCCACGGCGTATGCGCTCAAGTATCCCGACAGGTGCTTACTTTTATTAATATATTTTGTATAGTAGATGTTGCCTGCGACTTCGCTCGCGGGTAGAAAAAGTACAGCAATAAAAAGCTTGTCGATTCCTTTCTATCACTGGTTGCTAGACAGCAATTTAGCAACTAGAAGAAACGAATAATCAATATAAAGAGACAATAGAAGAATTAATATTAGCTAAAAAGAAAAACGAGGGTAATCCGAAATAAAGTGATCTGTGTTTTTACAGAGTACGACATCTCATTCTAGCCGATCCGTGGGGTTTTCCTGAGCGGCCGGCCAATGTTAACGAGAAGTATCAAATACCGCTGTGGGTGAGAGCAGTGGCCACCGTGGTCCAGCCTCTGAACCCGCTGTGGGCGGTGCGCGCGGCCGGCCCCGCGGGCAAGTGGCTCATCGGAAAAGCGCGACCGGACATTACCAGAAAGTACACAAACTATATACCAGACGCAGAGACAGTCGTCCCTGAATACATCTACCAGTGCAATTCGCAAACGCCGAGGTGAGTGATTTACAATATGGGAGTATTATAATTCTTACCCATAAATAATATCAATATGATAAATAACCCAAAACTGAAGTTTGAAGGAACGGTGTTGCGTCCGTAATAGCTTACGGTAAATCTTAGAAATATCGCAGTGATTACCTGTACAAAACATTAGGGTATCCACGGCCTTCGTCGGGCAAACCCAGGATGCAACTAAACTGAAGCATTACAAATTACGAACCTGCAAAATTTAAAGCGAAAAAATGTAATAGCATCCCTTATATTGCATGTCTGTGAAAATAACGGAAGTAAAACTCGCCCATTACAGCGGCGAAAGCGCATTCCACACGCTGATGCACGGCTTCGGGTGGGCCAAGAACCCCATGATCCAGCGCGTGCACCAACTGGACCCCGCGTTGCCGGTCACCGTGCTGGTGGGCTCGCGGTCCTGGGTCCCCAACAGCACCGGCTACCTCATGGCGGAGACCAGGCAGTCTTCTAAAACTTATGTACAGGTAATACTGTGGCAGTGATAAAGTCTTATTTACAGGTGGCTAGAGGGCGGTCTTATATATTTTCCTTTTTTTTTCTTGACCGTATAAGTGTCTAGTGTTGCTGACGTTACCATCAGGTGGATCTTTAGATCAACTGTCGGTTATTTACATAAAAAAAAACAAATTACTTTTATCCATACTCTCATTTATTCCAGGTCATAAATGGCGCAGGCCACCACGTGTACTTGGACAAACCGGAAGTATTCAACAAGTTCGTGAATGACGCGTGCACCCAGGCCGACCAGGAGCCGCGGCGTGCGAGCACCCCCCAGCCCGAAGCGCAGCCCGAGCAAGCCTCCGACGAGGTCACCGAAAACCTAGAGGGAGCGCCCGCATCTTGATCAACTTGAAGTATTATTATTATATTAAAACGGTGCGCGAATTGGTATTGATAAAATCCGGTCAACATGGAATAAATAAATATTGGTTGTGACCAAAAAATTAATTTAATCGAATTCGGTAATCAAAAATGTTATAATTTTTTATTGGCGTTAAACATCGGATTTTTTTGGCTATCTCTGACGGAGAAATGTCGTTTTTGATCTTTCATATTTATGCTAACAAACAAGTTGATTTACACGTCAATTATTATATAAAAAATACCAAAGGCTTATAAAAGTATTCAGTAGTTTTGTTGGTAAAATGATGCACTGTACACGTGTTCAAATTGAGCTGTTCAGTAAGGTACGCTTAAATATAATAAGGCTGTAAAGAGTGCATCCGATTTTGAGTTTGATATCGCGCACCGACGATTGCTATCATAACTTCGTGTCAGTTTTATTTGGCATGACAAAGACCGAGGTTTTATTAAAAAAGTGAGCGTTAAGTGCTATCGAATAACGAAACTGACTAAGAAATGTACTCGGTCAAATTTTAACAAAATTTTATTTATAACATTGTTAAGTTTGCTTTTGGTAATGACAACGTTTGAAGTTATTTTTAATCTACATTATAATGAAGATAGTTTAAGTTGCCAGCAATCGAAAATTAACAATATTGTCCAATACTTGATTGGTTGGCTAACGGCTCCTTTTCAATAATCTATCTATTTATGGATAAGTTAGCAGGTATATAATAGCTACTACCATGTCGACTTTTGAGAGTTGCTAAGCAACAACTTGAAATTGATGGATAGATAGATTTTGGGAATAACCGTTAGAGGACGACGGAATGTTAAGACTATACTTTACTTACATAAAATTATATGCAAATGATATTCAAATACTTAGTTAACTTTTAGTTAATATCTTTCCTTAATTATGCGATAAACCGTCAAAAAATCTTATGATTCATAGACACGACTATTGTAAATATTTCTGATACAATCCTGTGATATTGTCACTATATTTTTAAATATACAAGACTTGATCAAACAACTAAACACAAGACTAATTATGTCTTATGACCCCTTGAATACAAAACTCCACCCGATTTACCTGTGAGTAAATTTGTTACTGATAGAATTAAATATATCCATTAGTTTTTATTTCACTAATTTAATATTTTCTTGAATAGGCGACACTTTTCGAACTGCTTGACGACACACTGACGAATAGAGCTGAAAATCAACGAATGACGTCATAGATTACCACTGAATGAGGGTGATGAGTTTTATATTGTGTGTAAAAAGTTGTTGCAGCCATTAAATTATCGCCAGCGCACTTAGTGAACGCTCCACGAATATTATTTTAAAGTTTGTTATTTGTTATCAATGGTTTGCTTTAACTATGGTTTAATGTTTGTTGCCAAAGCAATCGAGTGATTTCTATAGGAATACGGGTTAATGTAACGCTTCAGTGCGAACTCCAGATGATATATTTAATTTTGTTTCATAACAAAAGTACAATTATGTGACATTCCTCCTGAGTTCAAGTTCACATACATAATTGTAATATAAAATCGTTATTTTACGTATTTTGAAGTTACTTTATTTTTTAATGTTTGAATTTAATTTGCTTTTGTAGTTTGAATAGTACTTTTGACCAATATGACCTGGTCTGCACATACAAAATCTGCTAGCTACAATTTAACGTCTTTTTGTGTGTAAGGCACTGAGGATGTTGAGATAAATTAATAAAATTAACAATGAAGCAGTATTTTCACTGCTTTTATATGTGGAAGTGAGAGTTATTGTATACATTAATAGCCTTATTTTTTAATTTTTAAATAAGTATGTTACAGAGCTTTTTATATGTGGTTAGGTTTTTAATGTAAATAAAGATAATTTATTGAACTCGTGTTTTGTTAAAAAAAAAACAATATTCGGGGTAAGCAAATAAAATATGGATCTATTAAAAAAATATATATTGTAAACGAATTATAAATGTAACAGATCCGTGATTCAACGGCAATTTCCTTAATATTACACATTAAAAAAATAGTAAAATTAGTTGTGAAAGCGGTTCTTGAGGCTGTTTGGGGCGGATATTACACGAGAGCCGTGTAATAGCTATGTGGAACGTGAGAAAAAATCAGCCGATAGCAATAGTTCATTTTAAAAATGAACTAAACTCACATAGCTTAGATACAAGAAGGCAATCTTTGGATAGCTTTTTTACCTTACTTCTCACTACTGGTGAACGCTGAGCCTTAAGACACCGGTATTTTACATTTTCATCACACTTTCAAACAAGCAATCTTTAGCATTTGGTACACTAGATTGGCAATTCTAATGAGTGGCTGTATTCTTGTTAACGATCCTGTAGCTAGTTGTTAGTTGTTGTAGTTACTCTGCCTGCAAGGTCTTAGGTTGAATTCTTGAGGCAGACATCTTTACAATAGACAAGTATTTGTTCTGTGGTAGTGTGTTTGTGATATGTTATTCCTTTATTTCACCCATCACACAGGTAATCCTTATTCGGCTATATGAGTGTCTATTATTGTTCATAACATGTGTGTTCTACACGATACAGGTATGATACATGTGCAATTTTGTTTAGGCGGCTTCAACTTTGAACATGTTTAAAGTTTTTCATCCCAGCGAATTCATCAGCAGAGGCGGAGATGTGTGTGGCTGACGATAACCACCTTGCCCTCGTCTTGAAGGTCGCGCAGGGCTTCGTCCAACTGATCCCGTGATACCGTCTGGAAAAAATTGTTTTTGTTACAGTAAAAAGTAAAAAACATATTTGATTTTCGAACAAGTAGACGAAACGAGGTTGCAAACAGATCTACTTTAAAGTAACCATGACTGAAATATGGATATATCTGATGACCCATTTTTTAAATCAGATTATTCTAACTTCGTTTTAAAATAAGCTTAGTCAAGAGGAATAAACATATGCTGCAAGAGGTGGATGTATTGATGTAAATTAAAATTAGTCAAAAATGTTACATTGGCGTGTAAAAAAAAATAACAAAAACACGCTTTATAGTGACAAAATAAATTAATTAGTAACTATTCTATTAGCTATTGGGGAATTCTATCGTTTGCCAAATGTAGTGTAGTACCAGATCATGCTTATAAAAATGCATCGGCATCAGAAGTAAAGCAATATGTAAAAAAAATTCAACTTCATAAGGTGAAGAAGTTCTAATCCAGATTGCAAACAAACATACTAAAAAGTAACAAATATTATAAGTAAAATAAAAACAAAATACACACGATTTGGGAGGTAGCATTGATCTCCTGCAGTAGCTTGGCGTGCGTGACGGTGTGCGGTTTGGTGTACGGCTGGATGAGTTGCTTGAGCGCCGTGACGAGCTCAGCCCGGCGCCGGCGCGCCGCTGCTCCCAGCCCCGTTGTGAGAATCCCCACGTCGATGCGACCCGAAGCCGGGTCAGTCGCCGACTGCTTCAACGCTTCCCGGTGGAGCCTGTTATAATAAAGTTCATCATCATCACCATCACCACCACTAACTGTTCCACTGTTGAACTCCGGTCTCCTCTATACGAGAAGTACAGTATAGTTTATGCTATACTTATGTATATTTAACTACATGTGTACTGTATTTCAATAAATCAGGGTTACTTGAATCTTCATTCATTTTACATGTCCCCCAATCACCGACTAGTATAAAAAGCCATAGTCTAACACACTGACCAAGTGTGGTGTAGCAACTTATACATGCCAAAGTAGGTGAAAATTAAATGACATTCAGACTCCTTCTCCCAATGAGAGTTCAACGTTCGAACCACTATGCGTACAATTTAATAAGAAAAAAAAGACAGTTAAGATATTTTATTATATTAACAGCGGTTAATAAGTAAATATATGCGAAGATTGTGTACAAAGCAATAAAAAATAATAATACCTGGCAGCTTCATCGACGTCCAATATTTCTACGACGGTGGAGAGACGAACGCGGGCGTGCGCTTCCGCGAGTCTTATCAAAGACTCCAACTGACGTGGGTACGCCGATATTTGACCACGCCCACTGCCCACCCGTCTGAAAACGAAAATTAGACCGTAAGAATAATTTACACTATAAAATTAACCTATCGATGCAATGCCTAATTATTCAACGAGCATGTTGTTTACTCGTAAATATTGAACGATTTTATATATATATCTATTTATTTGAAGGTCTTCCGCTGGACATAGGCCTCTTCTAATTTATGCCACCCATACGGTCCTGAGCCTTCTGAATCCAGCGCATGCCCGTTATTAACAATTGCAAATTACATATTGCAATTAAACATAACCATGTTGTGAAATAGTTCCATTCACACATCGGTTCGACGTGTATGCAAAAGGTATATAATGTGTTATTGCTTTATTTGAGCAAATATAAGATTGCTTTAATTTACTTGACGTAAAATGTTGCATACATTTCATTGCTATACTATAAAATAAGTAAAACATCACATACTCATACCCTCGCAGTAGGATTCCCTATCTTGTAGGAGGCATGGACAAAACAAATTAAACATTACTAACATCCATGACACGAGAACAAGCATTTATCTGTCACATAAATATCTACCCCAGTCGAGAATTGCAACCAGGACCTCTTGCTTCGCAGGCAGGGTCACTATGGGGTAGTCAATTATACAATATTACCTATTACAAATATAAG
>DWPA01003152.1:0-14528 GCA_018251375.1 Calpodes ethlius
GAATGTATTATGTAAAGTAGGATGGGTGTAGTTCTTACAAATTAGGCACCACTTCTGCTAAGTGGAAGAACACGTCTGACTGAAGCTGTGAAGAATATCAACTCGTAGCCGACAACTTTGGGAAGATTTTTATTCTACTTACAGTAAACTCGAAACGCTAACACACTCATACCCCTGCAGTAGGATTCCGTGTATCTCGGGTGGCATGGACAACACAAATAACACGCCACAAACACCCATGATCCGAAAACAAGTATTTATCTGTCATATAAATATCTGGCCGGGAATCCAACCCAGGACCCCTCGCTTCGCAGGCAGGATCACTACCAACTAGGCTACGGGGCCGTTAGTCAATGAAAGTAAACAGTAAACAGTAAACATGAATTATTGTAATAGCAATGACGAAAATCACAATTCGATTGTTTCGTAATCCAACATTTCTCAAGCAACAACAATTAAATATCATTTCCAGTCCGGATATTATCCAAGGATTGCCGTTGATAAATAATAGAAATGCTTATTAATTAAACCGTCCGGATAACGGTTAAAATGATTGGCTTGTAAGCGAAAGGAAGACGCAGATGCCTGTATTAATTTAGTTCTACAACCTTATTCGAGAAACACTTCGAATTCGTGTTTGATTATCGAAGCGGAGTCCTAGCTGTACTTATTGTTTTGACATCGGAAATGTCGTTGTGTTCGCTCCAGAATATACTCCGATTTTACGAAAAAGTGCGATTCTCTTTTATTTCAGAGAGTTGTGAAGAAATGATGTTCAAAAATGGTTCAAAAGACGTGTTTTCATGAGTGATGTAAGGTGACGAGACGAATTATTAGAGAAAGTAAAAAACGAAAAGTTATGGCCGAAATAGTGAAAATGAAACAAATTTTTTGGCATTCGATATTTTGGAAATAATCATTTTTATATCAATAATTTAAGAAAAAATCCTCTGGACAATTTAGATAACTATAATTTGAGCCCAAAATAAAGACGACCAGGTTAAGGGTTTGCTACAGGAGCCAAACTTTTATGAAAATAGTCAAAATGTAGGAACTACATTTTACATGTGACATAATTTAAACATTTTTTTGAATTCCGTAGATTGATTTCCAATGTGCGCGATATTTGCTTGAAGTATGAAATTTTGTGATTTTTTTATATTTTTTTGAATATTTTTAACTGCAAAATAAAAAAGAAATAGTATATCTACAGAAACTCCCATGCCATATTTTCCGATTCTTTTACAAAGTCCCCCAGGAGTAAACGAAACGTTTGATAGTTCGGAAATTCTCTCTATGTGCCAAAGGTATCCGAGTTAAATGGATAGAAATCCCATACTCCCATATGTCCTCCAGTTGCAAAATTTGAGAGCCAATTAACAATAGTTTAAATCTCTTTTTCTAGACTGAAATATTGTTGTAAACATTCGAGAAGAGAGCTGACGATCCACCTGATAGTTAGGTTAGGTTAGTAGTATTGGTGACAGTCTGGATATAAAACATAAATGAGCGGTGATCGCCAATCACTATTAAGCTTACTATCTTTTCTTTTCATAGCTTGTAAATATATATAACGCACTTGCCCAGTATGTGGTGGACTACGGCCTTTACCCCTCACATAGTAAGGACCCGAGTCCAGCAGTGGAACAGTTATGGGTTGTGTATGATGATGAAATGTTAAAATTTCGTTTTTTAAAAACCATCTCAAATTGTTTTGGTAAAAGAAGACCAGTCGTTTATATATTAAAACGAATGTTTGTCTGTATGTCCATTATAGAATCGTAAACGATACTTTCAATGATATGATGATCTTAAACAAAGTTTCTGGGTTAATACAACCAATCTTCGACAGGTGGCGCCACTGGCATTCCAATTAATTACACATATTGCCATGGCAGTTCGTGTTGGCGTAGCAATGCGCGCAGGGTACAGCTAGTCGTTTATATATTATTGTTTACAAAGGAAGGGTGTCAGTCGGATATATTGGAGAAATCATAAATCACTCCTCACCCAGACACGAAGTGGCTATTTGTGTCGGGGTCGAGTTGCCATTGAACTTGAGACGGATTCAGAATAATAATACCTATTATGTCCTAGTTGTTGACTTCTCAGAGCCTACGGTTTTCATACCGAACGTAAATCAAAGGTTTTAAACATGTATTATTATATCTCAATGCGTCTTTGCGTCCGTAGTCTGCTTTGAATTTTTATGCTTATCTAATTAGAATTTTAATTTAGAGTTTAAACTGTTCGCTGCTACGCTTGCGTAAATTTGGAAAATGCTGCAGTTTCGTCTCAAATAAATGTAACTTATATAGAAAAAACTAAATTCTATTTACTCCTCACACATCGTCACACTCTCACATCGTCGCGATTTCGACCAAGCCGACTTTTACACTTGTCTACATTACAATGGGAATGTATGTTCGAAATTCAGTTTGTTTGAGTCAGTGGGTTTGAGCTTGATTATTTTATCCCGCTCTCCGTAGATCTTGTGTAGATAAGTAAGAATAAATGACGTGGGTAATAAAAAACCGACCAATGTCTCGCCCTGTCGATTATAGGTACCAGTCAATACGTTAAGCTTAATGTCCTTTGTGTACAATCAATTAATAGTTTAAAACAATATATATTAAGAAAACACATTTTTAATTAGTGAACCAATTCTTAAATTATTAATTTTATTTTTATATTTTTTACCATATAGGATGAACATACCCGTCAATACGAATGAATCGAGCCCGAATACGATGAGGTTGTATCGTTTTATTGCGGAGTTCTTGTGGCCTTCCAACGTCATCCTCAGACGCTGATTACTATATAGGATGAAAGTAATCGATGAAATAATAATAAAACGAGCCTAAACTCGATGGTGTTGTATCGCTTTTTACTGGGGTTCTTAGTCCTTCCAGATCCATCATCAGAGGTCGACGGTTCCAAATTACTGTATTGTCATCGAAAATAAATTAGGATGAAAAATTTCAGCTTTATATCAAGAAATAGTAAAATATCGATTACATAATTCCACCCACATATAAACAGACAGAGGAGTTAAATAAAATTGTGTAAAAAGATTAAAGGGCTCACAGTGCAGCGGCTGGTGTCTATGATGATCTATGTGTCTAGGTGATGAACCGAGTTAAGCAACATTGGTTGTTTAGTATTAAATAGGTGACCGCTAGTGGTAAAACTTGTTGAGCGCTTCTATGCTTCGAGGAAACATAAAACCTTCGATCTTGGATAGTATCTTTAGATAGAAGTCGTTAATCCACGTCAGAAAGCCTATCATAAGACTTTTCACAATAGCACACAGCGTGATGGAAGGTCTAAGCCATGGGAATTATGAGAAGATTCGTGTCCAATGTTGTGTCATTAATCAGTGAAAGGTAAATCTGTGTACCTATATATACACATATATATACCTGTGTATACTGTACTATATACAGGTCAAATCAATAACTAAACCACAGACCAGTTGTATATATAATATGTTTGTGAAGTAAGCTCGTATTAAGCAACACGTGACCGCATATACATAGGTACTGGTCAGGATTTGGGGTTGGTTAAGTCGTAAATCTATAATAATGGCTGTATTACTTTGTTCTACCATTGACATCCTCTATCCGACACTTTAACCTAATGTCGTAATAAACCTTCCGAATAATTACATCTCGGTATAAGTGTATTATTTTATTGATGAAGTTATTTTATGTCCTTAATACATCTACGTTTTTCTTGCGATAATTAACACGTTAAAAATGATACTACAAATATCTTGGTAATAGTTTAATTAACTCGTTAATCAATACACTAATTAATGAGAAGTAAAATTTGTGTAGAAGTCGCTTAAGTCGCCAAGCATTTATCGCGTTAATTAAGGCACAGTCGGGCATTATCGTTGACACTAACGTTAACGCAGGTGTGGTAGGGGCATTACAGAATGTTAGTGGCTACAATAGCAACAACTAGGAATATTTCATGCCCTGTACAAATATTTTGGATGGATGAATAGTTATTGTATAGAAATTAGTATAAACAAACTCTTAATGATCCTTCCCAATTACTTTTCTCATTAACTATTTATTAATGGCGGATACATACCTGTAACGTTTGTAGATGATAGAATACAAATAAATTAAGTTTTCCGTGTAAACCTTTTTTTATATATATATTTTGTTTAGTTTGGAAGATTTTTTAAATAACTTATTTGTCAATTCTGTCATAAAAAATACATTACAAGTAAAAGATGTGAATGAATAAGACAGCGAGATTTATTTTTGTTGTTCAATTTCGTTTGTGCGCTACAACCATAGATTTATACGGCCTCATTACAAAACGAGGTCCTAAGTCTGGTTTAAACCAGAACTAAATAGTCTAGGTTTGTTACGGTATCAAATTTAGTACCAGGCCTTAAACCTAACTTTATTACAAAAACTTTCTTAATTCAGTTTGTCTAAAGTGAAGCATAAACAATATGTACGTGTGTGGTAATATCGTAGTACGATCGCCGACACGCACACATGTGTACGAATAGGTATTCTTCGTAATATAGAAAATAGGGTAGTTCCGGTTCCATGTATGACAAGATTTTCAACAAATAAAGATAGCCTTTAAAGGGTTAAATTTTCTTTGAAATGGTTACACATTTTTATGTCTATTGTGGATCTAATAGTTATTATTCTAACCCTACAACTTCTTATGTGAATAAACACGCGATTTTTTGTAAACAAAACAATTCGTTTGGCTCCGATTGGGAGCTTGAATGCCAGTTCTTCTTCTCTTTCTATTTTACTTCTCTTTTCTTTCTCAGCCGACAATAGTTTCGGTGTTACTTTGGTGCTAGTCTCCGTGGCCAACAGTGTCGAATTTCCCAGGGGTCCATTTCATAGGGGCCAGTTACTTTAATAAATAAAGCTTTACACACTTATTGCCTGTAGGATTCCTTGTTTTGTTAGCACCATGGATAACACATACATACACGAACACACACACCCAGATCAAAACAAAAATTAGATATCATCGTTCAAATTTCTTCCACGCTATGAATCTAACACAGGACCCTATCAATAACAGTCCGGTATAATAACCTTTCTGCGACACGGAACCCGAAAAATATATTTTTACTCAATACATAAATACAAAGGGATATCCAGTTAATGAAGCGCCCTTTCTTTACGCTTTCAAAGACCCCGGTAAGTAACTGATCCTAGTGGATTCACGAACGAGTAGACATTCCCCGCTTAACAGTTAAAATACACAGAATCAAGGAAGAGCAAAATGGCGTCCGTGACGTCACGCCTTTGTCACGTCTCATGAATCAGCGAACGTAAAGAAATTGGCTTCATTTTTGTAAAGATTTTATTCTTATATAACGAAATATAAAGATAAATATTTCTGTTTATTATGTTAAATTCTATGATGGAATTTGAACTATGGTCAAATCGATTGTAGTTAAATAAATACTAAAGTTACTCAAATCTGTTAATCAAAGCGTCATTACCAAATGGAGAGGTTAACGCTACAAGATCTTGAATTTGATGACGCTGTATAGTACAATTTTAGGTTATATTTGTGCAACAAAAAAAAATACTAAAGACTAGGTTGATATTTCATTATATTAAGTTGATTGGTTCATTAAAATATCGTTTAATGTTGTTTTAAGCAAAATCAAAACGAAGCATTAGGAACAAAACTACAGTCAAATATTTCAAAAACATTCTGTAACTGGCAGTGTTTGAGAGAAAATAAAAGTTTGTGGAGAAATTCTTTATAGTAGTTAAATTTTTAACGCGTCACTTTAGACGCAGCAATTATCTAAACGCAAATTTGAACGTAGATATATTATAGAAAGATAGATAGATAGGTTTAACACAGGTATGTTTATTTCCTTTACGCCCGACAAGGACTATATAGGTGAAGGTTGTACGCTGACAATGAACTTGATATGAACATTACGAACGTGGAATACAAATGGTTAGAATATTCTCGAAAATGATATCGCTTTGTCAGCTATCACGCTGTGGCTACCGTTAAGAAAGTTAATGAATGGAGCCTGATATTGATTTTATTTATAGAGAATGAGTATGACTATAGAAGTATGAGTTATCGAGGTGGGGTGAAAAGGGGAGGACAAGTGGAGGGGAGCAGGGTAACTGTCAATATTGCATAAGTCTTCCAGTACGTGTCTATAATAATAGTGTAGTAATGTAATGGGCAATAGCCCACAACAGTTCATATTTATTTCGCGTTTGCTCCCGGGTAAAAGGTCTGAGTTTCATCCCCTGAGCCTGAAGCCGAGTAGGCCCATGGGTATGTTTGAAGGCTTGTGCTCGATAATATATCTACCCATAATCCTCGGATAAGTTAGTAGGTGAGTTAATAATAATTAGGAATATGACGTAGTGACGATGCGATTTGACGATCATGGATATTTAGAATATCGAGAATGACCCTAGCTGCCGAGCTGAGTACAGAACCTGTTACAGTCCTATTAGAGAGTTACTAAATATATCCGTAGGCGGGAGATGGTGGCACTGTTTTCTATACTTATCACAGTAAAAAACACATTTTCTATCAAATATCATTATTACCTGCTACATTACCACCTCCTATTACACCACCACCTATTCACATATCACAAACGTGATATCCATTCGAGTCAATTCGCCACGATTCGATTGAATTAGTTTAAAGCTGAGTATATAGATGGCGGTAATACTAACATGGGTCTGGTTAATTTATGAGCAAGTAAATTTTGTAACGCCATCTGGTGACAAGCTAAGTAAATTACAATTAATTGCCTAAACAAAAAATTATAACAACATCATCTAGCTCTGTTTTATATTCTTTTTTATTTATGAGTGTTAAGTTTTCTTGAATACTTTTTCCATACATAGCGGTAAGATCGTAAACTTGCGAACGAACATCGAGGGTAGCACCAAATTGAAATCGCGTAACGATGTATCGCTTTCACTATTACGCTGAGATTCCACCAGCGATATGCGCGGTAGCGAGGCGGCGCGCGAGGAAATAATCCACCTATCGGATAACTTCATTTTCCGAAACTCACGTGATGAAGTAATTCTATTTGGTATATTTTTCCTTCGCTCATCGCCCCGCTATTTTCTTTACCTTAAAAACGTGTGTATATGTAATAAAAGACTGTCATCGCTAACCTACTAACATTTATTGGCGCTGGTTTGCACATTTAATCAGCTCAGATAGTCACCAACATTTTTTATACTCTGTGCCAAAACATCTGATAAGCGCCAAACGTAGCTTACAAATCTTGACAAATTTAAATCTATATTTATAAAAATGAATATTTGTCTGTATGTCCTTTATAGAATCGTAAACTATGCATTTGATCATGTGATGATCTTTAGCAAAGTTGTTGTGTATGAGCCCACGGCGATTTCTGAGTTGGTCCGACCAATTTTCTACCGATGGCGCCACTGTGATTACCTTATTTTAGTTCTTGGCGTAGCAACGCGCACAGGTTTCAGCTACTATAAAAAACATCGATAGGCATTACTTGTCATCAGTTATTACTCATATTGCACGGAAATAAGGCATTATTTTATTTTCGATTTACTTAAGATAGAGTATACCAGCGTGTTTTATGTAGCGGTTATCTGAACGTATTTGCACCGATAAATCTGGTACCATGATTTCTACGCGTATATGACACGCAATGAAGGCGTTTTGCCAGCTTTAAACCAGCTTCGAATAATAGTTTTAGGGAAGCAAATTAAATAGTTAGGACCATTTTTTTACTGTTTATATAAACGTATTAATTGCACCTGAAGCAATACAATTTTCTATGTACACACAAAAAAAAACAGTTTTACGGCGTAAAACGGTGACCCCATTAGGGGGTCCTCTAAGAATATTCGTAACTCATACTTCTCGAATACGGGAGTTAGTCTTCCTTTTTAGCAAAATAGTCTCTCCAAGATCCCCTCTTCCATCCCCGTGAAACTGCAAAAGCCGATATGGCCAACAGCAATAGTCAATTCGAAAAAAACTACCAGTCCTCCCGAGACAACATTACTTCTATTATGGCTTAAATAGAAAAAACAGGGGTTAAAAAAGAGGGTAAACTAAAAGCAATATCAAAAACTAAAACTCAACTACGGGAAAATTGCAAGAAAATTTTCTCATCCAACCTTATTATGTAGAACTCATTATTTTTCATGTAGCTAAAATCACTTTTGCTTCAAATGAACCTATACGCCGTTGAAATGGCTTTAACCTTAGAAGTTGACATTTACGTAGCCTACTTTTTACCTTGTTAAAATTTTCATGTAATAGACAAGTTCTTAAAGTGATGTGAAATATTTGTAAAATACATTTTTTTTACCACCTGGCAACAAAGTTATAAAAGATAATCAAAAGAAAAGTCTGAGAAAAGATCCCGTTTTTTTCCCTAGAAATTGAAACAAAATAAACACTAGTGTTGTAACAGCGAACTGAGAATACATACTTTGGAAAAACAAATACCTGTTCATTTGAAACCTTGGTGATAAAAAGAGCCTAATATAAATATAATAATAAGAGATAAGAGAGGAAAGTTTTAATTTCAGAAACTCGAAAGCGACACTTTTACAAGAGTCAAGCTACGCTTTGATACCTTCATTTTAGAGCGTTGCTTACGGAATATTTACGCGCAAACGACACTAAAGTTATCACAAGTGTAGCGAATAGTAGGAACAAGCCCTATTGAACATATTTAGTTATCGGGTGCAAGGTTTGGGATTTCCGTTAAGCTTTGTGCGAGTCAAATATATGTACCGTTGGACAAGTTGCAATGCAGGCCACAATTGTCTACAATTTCACGCACCATTGGCTTCCTTTGATTGCCGTCTTATGTAAAGACATTTAAGTAACAAGGGCGAGCAGCAGTGTCGCTTATCGGTCCTATTATTTACTATAAGACTAGGAAATAGTGCCATAATATACTGCGTCACAGAGGCGTAAGTATAAGCATTTATTTTAAACTATATTTTAAATCTTAACTATTTATTTTAATAAAATAAACTTAACGTAACATCAAAGCTTCATTAAATATCATTTTTGGTTACACAATACTCGCGTTAAGTTGTTTTATACACCGTCATTAAATTAAAGAGTCTTTAACGCTAATACTTTCGTGCTATATTGACATTAATAAAAATCTTATGCAACTGACTGTAACGTGTATTTATAATCATATCTATATATTATTTGCCGGATATCATTATGAGATGTTATTGTAATGCGAGCATCTAAGCTGATGTGTTTACGAGCGAGGGAAATGAGAGCGTTTGCATTTGGCGTGATTGATATCGTCATCCTATAGAACAATGTAGTCCGTCAACAAAAGGATTCAATAAGGTAATTCGACGATAGAAATCAACTTTTCACTAATGAAAAAAACTTTTAAAATTTAAGAAAAAAAAATCATAACTTTTCACCTTTTCATACTATTAACTTAATTTTTGAAACAAAGTTTTCATGAATATTCCGCAGAACTTAAAAGTAAAAATGCCTCCAAATCTTTTCTTTTTTACCTACTTACAAAAAATATTATTTTATAAAACAATTAATTACGTACGTCGTAAGTATTTTTTTGTACATCGTACAAATATGAGACCTAGGTGAATCGATGCAGTATTTTTTTATTATAGGTATTATTTTTTATTTTTATTTTAGGTATTTTGGCTACTTACAGCAAATTGATCTCCATTGTCGATATTTTAAAGTTTCCTGTAGGCATTGTGTACATTACATGGCAGTGGGAGATTCGTGGTTCGAACGTTACTTTTCCAGACGTAGGGGCATGAGTGCGAATCCTGCACGCACCTCTCATTTTCAAAAAGTTTTTTGTGTATTACCAATTAATTATCAGTTGCTTCGGTGAAGGAAAACATCGTGAGGAAACCTGCATGCGTGAGTTCTCCATAATGTTCTGGAAAGTGTGTGAAGTCTACCAATCCGCACTTGGCCAGTGTGGTGGACTAGGGCCGGTACCCTTCACATTGTGTGAAGAGACCCGAACTCAGCAGAGGGACTGTTATGGGTTGTAATATGTGTGTTTACATTATTAACTTTACCATTGCCTTGCCATAATACCCACATATATCATCACTCTAAAACAAACATAATACTAACAACATAGTGTTAGATCGACAAGTTTTATGACAACATTGTATGCCAAAATGTTAAATAAAAACTTTAAAACTAGTTACTACTCTCGTTTAATTTAACCAATTCTGTCTTATCCCTGCATTCACAAACAAGGTCTCACAGCGAAGTAGAAAGAAGGGATCGATTGTTTGTATTCTTATATATATTATTTTTACCCATACTAATATAATAAATTCGAGTGTTTTAGTTTGTTTGTTTATCCTTAGCTCACGCAACGCAGCGACTCTATGGTCTGATTTTTGGTTTGGTAGAGAACGACGAGTATTATAGACTTCTAAAACCTACTGCTACTACTCATTGTGGAACGATGCATTACGACGTATAATTGAGCAAAATGAAAGTAAATGTTTAATTTGTTCATAACAAAGCGTCGCCTAGCAACCATAGGATTGACAACTTTTTTATTGCTAATAATTTTTCACATGCGTGTGAAACCGCGGGCTGCATCTAGTATATTCATATATCATTCTTCGGCAATTTGAAGGACTGTGACTTTGGTATATCTTAAACATACAATTTAGGTCGAGTCTACCCTCTGTAATCTTAAATCTCTAATAATAAACCGCTAAACGTGCCCTTACCTAATAACAAACAGATTAAACGTACAGAGTAATTAATGGACACAGAGATTATCTGATATTTTTGGCTATTGCTTCTACTACATCTGCGTTAATGTTAGTGTGCTCTGTGTATAAATAAGCCTTAAGTAACTCGTTAATTTTAATGTCACACAAAAAATATTTCCCGTTAATGTGTTAATTAGCACGTAAAACGTCAACCATGTATGCATAGTGTTATTTTTAACGCACTAATTAACGAGTTAGGTCCTAAATTTGGCAGGGATATAACGCTAAACATTGTTTCAAATTTATGTTAACTTTTCATGACTTAAAATATGAAGTACAACTCAACGATTCAGAATATTATCAAGTATTTTTATTAAAGACTTGCATATAAAGATAAGCGACCTTTAAGATTCACCGGTCTTACAGAAATCCTTTTTTCATCGCTTTGTGACTGAATGACTAAATCGTGTTCATGTCACGTACACGACAAAACACCGAAGAAGGTTTAGATTCTTCTTTAAGATTTTAAATTCTTCTTTAAAACATTTTTATTCATTCGATCGGTAACTAAGTGAAAAATTAGCAGTGAAAAAGAATTAGATATCAAATTACAAGTATGTCATTGCAGTTTAATGCACCACCTATAATAAATTAATAAAAATACGTAGTTCAATTTTCACATCACTCTTTACTTAACTTCAAACTTCACTTCGACACTGCACTCCGAAATCAACCATATTTCTATTGCAAAGGGCTTTTATAACTACCCTCTCCTTCCACTGACAAGTAATGTCACCGTATCTCACTTCCTTCTAGTTATTTCCGGTACACTTTTTAAAAAACATTTTAATCTTATTTCCGGTTGACATTACTTGGCATTGGATTATAATAAATAAAATATACAATCTTCAAAAATAATTAAATAAATAAAATCATGACATTATCTATGCGGATTTGAACGTGCGGACTTTCAAGCGTTCTGGCCATTAATATACTCATCTATAATTTTTTTTTCTGCACACACACAAGCTGTGTTGTCACACATCGCTTAGACATTAAAATAATAAATCGGGTATCAAATTTGAACCTTATAACATCGTGTACAAGAGCTATCTGGGTCAAGGATGGAACAGAGTCCGACTTCTCTCAGAAACAACTCATCCAATTTGATTAGTTTTCAAACGAACTATCTGATAGTAAGTCATTGTCTTCTTGAACCAACACCGAAGGCGTTAGTTTTGAGTGATAGCTGGTGGTATACCTACCATTTTTAACCTCGTCACCAGCCCATGACCTAGAGTGAAGTCAATTCAATGCCACCCGCATGATACTGTACAATCGAATTTTAATTTAATAACTTTATCAGATTTTCTTTATCGTATTAATCCTACATGTAAGTGTTTGTGACGATGTTTGGATGTTTATCACGCACTATTAATGGATCACGATGTAGATTGACACATAGACATACCTCGTTCACGATTTGAACATAGGTTACTTTTTATTCCCGTGAAATTAATCGTATTGTAGATAATTATAAAGATAAAATGAAATCAATTTATTAAAAGTAGACAATTGCTCTGTGTTCGAAATTCGACCGTAGTTCGTAATTTAAAATGATAACTTTACATTGACAGTATTTAGTTTTTTATGACTTTTCAGTTTGATTTTAAAAATAAACAAATGAGTTATTGTGTGTACATGTTATGAGTGTGTGTTAAATGAATGGTAGTGCATAAAGATTATTTTTGTTTATTTCATATCGTTCTAATACATTATTATTATTGATGGCCTCGTAGCCTAGTTGGTAGTGACATTGCCTGCGAAGCGAGAGGTCTTGGGTTCGATTCCCGGGGCAGATGTTTATGTGACAGATAAATATATGTTCTCAGGTCATGGGTGTTAGTGACGTGTTATTTGTGTTGTCCATGCCATCCATGCCGGTTGTCGGTCCATGAATGCGGGGTTATGAGTGTGTTAGCGTTTATTTATTTATTTATTTATTACATATATAAATATTTACTTTGTGCACGCCTTTTCCATATAAACATTGACGAGGACAAATTTAGTACTTCGATCGTGTAATTGTCTTAAAAAGTGTCTTAATAATGTGAAAAAGTGCATTTTATGATCCCTCTCTTTCACGGACCGAACCTAGTTATTATATAAAGAGAAATATTACGTAACACTATTGAAAAGTTATTTCAAGGTTATTCTTTCAAGATGTACTCATAATTTACAATATTAGTACAAGGGAAGATTTCATATTAAATGCATGACCATGAAAATTCATGAATTGGCAAGGCACTACGTCGACTGCATTTCCCGAAACTAACCGATGATACACGAAATTCGGCGAGCTGAAAACAAAATGGCCGAGATTTCCCGCGCATGCCCACCCCTAGCTTAAACCAGACGTAACGTCACGCGTCATCCTAGGGATGTGGCACACAGTCAACCCCTTGTGTCGATAAAATATTATTATGTTATGTTTAAAATGAAAAAGTAATATACGTTTTAGTAAATGTTTGGAGATGTATTGATCGTAACTTTCGATGTGTTTGATTTATATCTTTATTAATATGTATGAATTATGACATTATTTTCACATGTGTCATTTTAGAATGGTATTTTATATGTGTAGAGGTTCAATAAACATATATATTTTAAAGTAATATGGTATCTAGTCTCATTTTAAGCGCTATGATTAGAGATAGTACATTTAAAGAGAGTATGTTTCTTAATTACAGCGGAAAGCAAAGTTTTAATAACTTTACAATCAACCTTGACTGATTCTTCCTATCCTTTTAAACAGTACAATCATTTGTAGCTTGTACAACAGCGCTAAATGGCCCACTTTTAGCAATTAATCGGGTTAAGGTTAGCTAATTGATAATTGTCAAGCTGTTGTTGCGTAGATAGTTTTTTTATTTAAATAACAATAGTGCTTCGATTAAATCCTTGTATAAACAATCTGCATCACTCTAAACATATTTATAAATATTTACTATTTATTTCAAAAGAAAATTATAAACTTTACTAAAATAATATAACATAAAAGTATGGCGAGGATTAGAAACATGTTCAAATATTCAATGAGATTGTGAGCTTCATCAGGAGCAATTTCATCATCATGCAGTTACTATAAATAAATAAATACGATTAGCTATAGTTTCATAGTTAAAAAAAATGCAAGAGATTGTTTTTTTTTTAATTTGACGTTATAATTTTCAGGATACAATGAAGTTATTTCGTTACACTGTGAATTAAAACTCAATTGATATTAAAAATAGAATATGGATGTCAATATCTGTTTATGACGTCAGAATTTCATTTATCAGAAAGTTACGACAATTGTAAAGATAATTAAAAGTAAAATTTAAAAAGCGTCACACAAGAGGTACGTACAGGTTATCTTAAAATACCTATAATTAGCTATTTAATATTTATCTTCATGCGTAAAGTGATTGATGGATGGTTAATATTAAAAGAATAACATAATTAATTTTGCATGACTTCCCTTGTAAGATAAGGTTGTTGATGTCGCTTGATATAGTAAAAGGACGTTGATATGCAGTTAAGAAAGAAATATTATTTTGTAACAACTGTTAACGCGGTAATAATAAGGCTGGTATTTGTATGCTGTTGCATAGATTACGATGGTTCGACAGTTTAGCTTATTTGTAGTAAAATTCACGATTACAATCCACACTTAGTGAAGTTTAAAATAATCTAACATGTACTATGCGTATGACAAGTCTTTTGAAAGCAGTA
>DWPA01003153.1:0-14526 GCA_018251375.1 Calpodes ethlius
ATACCCAGTCATGTACATAAAATATCATTTAAAAGCAAAAATTACCAAAATCATTTTATACCAAAGAAAGAGCTTCTTGTCTTTAATAAAAAAACACTTCATTTATTTCGGATTACTTTGATTTCATTAAAATACAAGCGATTTGCCTTTAAAACGCTCTCCTGTAAAATTTACATAATGTTAGTTGACTCACTATACTTAGGAGCTATCGACATGCAACATTGATAAAGTTATGGTTATGAATCCATAACAAAAAGAAAACTTGTACCCGGGTTGATTATCATGTGGAAATATCTCCATTGTCAATGTTTTTTTTTAAATATTCCTTTTTGTTAAGGTATAAACCCTTCACCTCGTTTTTGGCATATTTTTTTAAATTTATAATAGGATAATGAAGTTTTTTTGACACGCATTCTGAAGTGTTTTATACTAATACCATTTGCAACGGGATTAAATTGAAATTTATTGACCTCCTCTTATTCAAATACGTTAAAGTGCACTTACGTTTATTATACGGAGTTCTGGGAAGTACGGTAAGTGTTAAAATTCAGTTTATATAATCTCTCGCGTGAAGTTTCTCGCTTTGCTAAAACATTACATAAAATGCAGCCCTTCGCAAATTGAAACGTGCATTTCGCGGTTGTTTTCAACGCATTAAGGTTTTGAAAGCAGCTTTTGAAAAGGAGGGGTTTTAGCAAGAAAGTTCTTCGTGGGAATTTTGTATTCATGAGAAGAGATTTATGGCCATGTAGGAATTACGCGCGTTTTAATGATGGTAGAAGAACTTAACGTACCTTTTACATTGACCAACGATGCCGTCAAGACAGGTGAATCTTGCGGGGGGTGCGCAGTAAAATGGATTCCCGAATCTCACAACGTATCTGGGGAAAAAGATTGAGTGTAAATTTATGCAAAAAATAAAAGCACATTTAATGGATAATACCTATTTCTTTTTCTATTATAATTTTAAGCATATACAGATTTTTTAAATTATGACTTTTTATAAAGATTTTTTAATTATTATATAAATAATATTCATTGTTGGTATGCAGGAGTACTCTATTTATTTCAACGTTGCTCTCTCACTCATCTGGGTTCGTTGGCGTGCGATAGCCACATGAACCTTTTCAGGTCTAGTCTTGGAACTTGCAATCACCTCTGGATTTTAAAGCTATGTATATATGAAGTGTCAATGACTTTATGATCCGCAAACATTTTCACGACGTTTTCCTTCACCAAAGCAAGTGATAATTTAACTTTTTACTTCGTCGAATCTTAATTACGAATATCGAATGAAATTGGGCTGAATTTAAAAAATATACGTTAGTCATATATTTAACATTTTATTGAAAACGAATATTCTAGGTGTTACAATGGGCGGACTTAATACATAATGGCATTCTCTACCAGTCAGCCCTGGGCGAGAGGCAGTGGAAGGTATTCAATAATACAATATATATTAATCTTATATAAATCATCTATTTATTTATTTATATATGTAATGGTACATAATATTACTATCTGATAGGACTAAGTTAGCGTAAGGTTTATTAATTAGCAGACAAATAATGTTATTGTAATAATGTACTAGGTAATGATGCCTGATTGTAGCATAAAAGTGAATCATTGTGTCAAAATTCCTACATTTTATCATGTTGTCTTTATCAACCTTCTTCTTGATAATTACACGACATTGTACAAACATACCGATTATTATTATAGTTATAATAATGAACCGTTGTTACCCTATAATTTTATCCCCGTGGGAATTAGTAAAGACGGAATAATGCCTGGAAACAAAAACGTATTCGTCCGTGTTCAAACGCGTAAACTACCATATCATTAAGTGTCCCATTGTGGTGATATAAGTAGTTGGAGGTCCATAATTAATGGTGGTAATAGCAGTTAGAAAAACAGTATAACGACGCACATAACAGTTGATATGGCCTTTACTATAGAGACATGCGATGGATTTGTTTATTCTTGGCATACAAGATTTATTTTAAACTTAATTAATTTCTTTTTTAAAATAAGATCTTATGATGATATTGATGTCTTAGATTATAGAACTGAAGAAATACTTTTGAAACTGTAGTATAAAATTTGTGTAAGATTAAAAATATTTAGGTCTAAATTTATAGATCACATTCATGGTGGCCATATTTTTTATGTAAATGTATGTATAGGTAAAGATTCATATATAAATAATCTGATATTAAATCATTTTTGTAAGAAAACAAACAAGGATAATTCCTCCAAGGATTAGAAAAATAAAGCAAAAAGGAAGACAAAACAAAGATAAACTTGAAAAGAAGGAACTCGGGAGGTAAAGAAAGATAAATACAATTACGTTAAAATCTCAAATTATTTCAGATCTCCGTCTATTGTCATCAGAATAAATAATCTTTGTTATTGAAATAACATGAAAGATTTATAGAGAAATTGTAGATATATTAATTTAAATACAGTAGTATGGGCTAATAATAACAATTTTCATGTTATTACGATTCAACTTTGTGACGCCTGCTCGTTGATATCCCTATATAATACACAAATTAATGAAGAATTCTTGTACAACAATACAAATTAATGTCAAATAATCGGGTAAAGAATGTTTCATTAACAGAAACATTCCTTTTCGTGTAGTTTTCAAAATATGGGTGGTAAAATCTGTTATTGTTAAAGTTCTCCCAGTTTAATATCATAAATTTTATTAATTATTTTATGAATTCAGCTTTGTACATACTTAGTTGTAATTGACCCCGAGTACTCAGTATTTATTCTAATCAGTTTTATACTGCGATAAAACGATATCGCGAAGTATACTGAAGTAAGGATACATTTTAGAACTATTATACTTCATGGTACACGCACCAATACCTTACTATGAAGAATGAAACAGAACTTAGTCTTTGCAGAAACTAATTACTTTGTAATGAGTATGAACGAGGCTTAAAACTTTGTAACACATGTTTCTGCATAAAAAACTGTGAGTCATTGTAATTTTAGTACTGGTCCGTAATTAGTTTTAGATTACAATGGTTGTTTCGATTTTTTGATTCTTAGAACAATGGTCAGACGCAGTCTTTGGCTGTCCTTTAATTAATGAGAAAAACTTATAAACGAAAAACAATGTAATGGTGAAAAAACGACTAATGATGAAATAAAGATTATGAACCAGTAATTATCTGGCGTGAGTACGGTCAAAGAGAAATGAAGAGAAAAAGAATTACCTACAGGCTCTGCTATTACGTTTATGGTATAAAAATTAAAACATATTGATTTTTTTAACCCGTTCCGTGTTTCACATAGAAAGTGGGTAGGTATATCGCGTGAGCGCTTTCGTGTTATTCTCATAATTGGCATAGAATCCTTTATATTGATGTTATTGATTACTATTTTATCAGACTATAGTTTGAAATGGCGAGTGAAAACACTTCGATGTGTGTGTATACAGAGTCGTTATCAAAGGTAACATTATTATCAATATTTACACAAGTTTATCACTTCAGATTGTAAAATAGGAGATGAAAGATAGTATGATGAAATTTGTGAGATTTTATAAAAATATATTAACTAGACATGAATAGATACAGTTCAATAATAAACATTATTAAAATTTTGAGCATTTTTTTTACATTTTTTCAAATTATATCACGGATAAAACGATTTAAAGTCTTTACTTTGTAATTGTGAAATTTATAACTGATTGATGTCTGTACACGAAAAATATTTGAGATAACTAGTATTGGTAAAGTTAGAACAAGTTTTTAATGTCAATGTGTTTGTTGCAGCTAATTTCATAAAGAGTTTAACCAATTTAAATACAGTTTTCAATTATGTAGCTTGGTTAACTTGGAGTAATATTAAGTGTATCATTTGTACCAATCAGTCAACAAATTAACAAAGATAATGCCAAGTTAAAGACATACATTTAAACCTTTTTCTTGGGTATTAAAGGTATAGAATTTAATAGCAATGGATTTCCTCAAACTAACTACATAATACTAGATAGTAATCGTATCGTTAAGTTAATTGAAACTTAGAGGAGCTTGTGCAAGGTCACCGATTTCAGCTTATGATAGCAAGTGACATGCGTGTCTAGAACAATTTGAGTTTATGCAAATTAACATTGAAAACAAGCTTTACTAAAGACAGGTTCACTAGCGGATTTATGACGGCATTCGTTTTCGTTGATGCGGTACTTAAAGACTATTTATGTGGAGTTGTATATGGATAGTAGACTGGTAGTAGTAGTGACGTGTTATTTGTGTTGTCCATGCCACCCCCGACACAGGGAATCCTACTGCGAGGGTATGAGTGTGTTAGCGTTTATTTATTTATTTAATCTCACGTGTGCACTATTCAACACGATGTTTTCCTTCAATATAACAAGTGATTATTCCTAAAGGTGCCTTCGAACTCTAATTCTTCAGTCGGGAGACAAAGTTCAAATCATGCTACGCTTTTTCATTTCATCACACTACATAATATTTTATATAGAAATTGTATACACACGAAAACATCCATGTGTACGTGGAGTTAAAAGGTGTTGCCACATCAGTAACAGTCATAGTGTTAAGTGATGTTTTGAAACATTTTATAAGAGAAGCACTTGAATTATAAAGCTGTGTAATATGTGCAAAATTCTAACCAATGTGAACAAGTCTCGCGCTTCAAACCTCTAGACTTTGACTTACATCAAATAATATTCAAGGGGAAGAAAACCTTTTGTAGGTAACCGTTAATTAAAGAGAGTATTTAAGACAGCCTCAAATAACGCAAAACCTAATTCCAATTATTTAGGCTTTCTTCTAAGAGGATAAGTATCTCGAGATTAAGTCAAGGTCGGGACTACAAAGACGTTAAACATACAAAAGTGTAAATAAAGCCGTTGTTTCTCTAATAATATATGTAATGGAATATTCTATAAGCTATGTAACGTAAAAGCAAATTTGTGTAAGTTTTGTCAGCCTGAAATCGTTGACAATGTCGTATCTCTAACTACTAATCAATATTCAAAACATTCGACGAATATTTTTCATCTTTACTCTATACACTTCGTGAATAATTCACTTGCAATGACGTTATGTAGAGTATTCACGAAATATCTAATTGATTATGAATTTGAATTTGAAACTTCAGTGTCGCAATGCAGAGATGTAGTTGAAACTTCTATTGCCTGAAACTCTTGACCGATTTTGATGTAGCATATTTTAAGTAAATTATTAAGTTTCAAAAGTTTTGAATTTGGACACCCTGTTTTAAACAAGTAAAGTTATTTTAAAATAAGCAACTTGTTACTGTTAATTATACGCTACTTGAGGAAGACATATTCATATTTTATAAAACAAAGTTATACAGTCGTAGTATACTAATTAAGTAAAATTCTAATTTGAGGATGAAATAATGAAGACAGAATTCGCGCGCTTTCTATTTTGTATTTTTTTTTTAATTTGCCACGCGCACCATTTGTTTTATCATACAGCCTGTTACTTGTTACTTGTATGATCTCTTCCGTGATTGGAAATTTTACTATAATATCCATATTCTAAATTCAAATACCTTGTTCTCCCTAGGGATGAAAAGAGCTATTTTCGTCCCTGCTTTCAAGGAACAAAATAGCGCTTTTCGAAAAGAAGTGACAAAAAATATTTATCTACTATAACCAATTGCAAAACTCTTCCTAAACAAAATTCAATTTCATCTACGTGTACAGTTAACCCAACAACAATATAACCCAATTACTGCCAGGTCTAATGCCAGGTACACAATGTTAGATTGTTTTCGGTTCAACATCGTGAACGAGCTTTATTAACTGGTGGTAATTATATCCAGGGTCTCGAAACTCGGAAACTTGATTACAGAACGTATAAACGTGTAAACGTACCAAAGTATTTGTTAACACCGCTCCCAGCATTAACTATGCAAGGAATACGAGTAAACACAATAAGAATTTGATGTTACCGTGTTGGTTTGGTAAGTACGAATACTCATAATTATATTGTGTTTCGTATTCCATATTATTGAGAATTATTAACCATATTTGTGGAATAAACGTCTGTGAGTTTCAAAAATGTATATTGCAACATAACCACTAACTTAAGTCGCGAATATGCAAATTAATCCCTAAAAACCTTAAACACATTTTTATATTACTGAGCTGTTACATCTAGAGTTAGCTCCAAGTGTATCCCATATCAGGATATACTGGTCATAAAATTACATTGTCATCTCACTAAAGCATTGTGTATTTTAAAGTCTTAAGATAAGAGGAAGTTCTGAATCAACCAGCAAAACTTGACACAAGTACTATTAAAGTAACGATAATTGTTGATAACATATAAGGTACATTAAGTAGGACAATCAATATTGTCTGTATTAAATATCTTATCATCATCATCATCATCATCACAACCCATAACTGTCCCACTACTGGGTTCGGCTCTCACGTCACGTGGAGAAGTATATAGTATAGAATAGGTATAATGTAATGTATATTATATTTAGTATACATTGAATCTTTTCAGTAAATTAATTCACTGGAATATAGTTGCAGCGAATTAAATTTATAAAATTGTATTTCAATTCACATAAATTATATTACAACTTCGTCGTTGGCTTCAAGTCAGAGGGCCAGTTGAGAGACGTTTTTTCAGAGTTAAACAGGAATGGCTTTTTTAAATTTAGAATAAAAATACAGTTACAAGCCAGGAATGCTGAACGAGATTTATTTATGTAGTATGGTGTAATACACACTAAAGTATTACAGTTTTATAAATTAAGCTTTATTAAGCTATCTTTTGGTAGAAGACAGATGTTAGAAGCTAAGAGGATGTGGATGAGATTGTACAAAAAAAATAATAACTTAGATAAGTATGTGATAAGGCAGTGACAGCCCAGTGGTTCGAATGATGATTTCCCGAATGTAGGTTCGAAGTTCGAATCTTGCTTGCAGCAATAAGAAATGTAATCTTCAAAAAGTTATGTGCGTATTACAACTTATCACTTACTTAGGTAAAGGAAAACATCGTGAGCAAATCTGCATACCTCAAAATTTCTATAATGTTTTCGAAGGCGTGTGAAGTCTACCAACCCGCACTTAGCCAGCGTGTTGGACCTGTACGCCTCACATTGTGTAAGGAGACCCTAACCCAATAGTGCGTTAATTATGGTTTTGTAAAGTATTAATATATACGCGACACTAATACACACACATCGAAACGCATGCACACACGTTGCAATTCCCTTAACGGTTAATAAATGATCAAAAAATTAAGTTTGTACTTATGTTTTCCAAATTTTCCTTCAAAGCGTAATTAGTCTCAATAGCAGTAGCTCGAAGCTAACCAAACAAAGTGTTCTACAAGTACTTTATTTATTAACAGACGTTTATTTAAACAAGTGCCGCCGTTCCCTCTACAAGTACTTGGCATAAATTTGCTTAAATCAAGGAAACCAGGTAACATTGGTTGACGAGTGACGTAAACCAGATCCATTGCCACTGGAGTCGAAGCACGCTAAATGTTATATAAGTTTTATTTTCATGGCGTCTCGCTACGATTGCGAATGGTTACAATTAAGATTTTAAAAACCAATCTTACATCAAGCAGTGGTAACGTAGCTGTCTACATACATATAATCTCTTTTTTGTGAAGGGATTCAAATACGCGATTTAATTCACCTTCCCGCAGGAATTACACGTTTATCGCGGTAAAAAGTAGCCCATGTCATTCTCCAATCTTCCAACTATATTAACACAAATCTCGTATCACGACCATAAATAAACAAGCACATTTTATCATTTACGTTATTAAAAGAATAGATTATGCTATTTATTATACTCTACTAATAAGGAACTGAACTTTGCAAACAATACAAAGCTGACTTTATAAGTAGATAAATTTTAATACGTTACCGCGTATGAATTGAGAAAAGCGCTATCTGGTGTCAAGCTAAATAAACTAAAACGATTTTCTATTTTTTTGTGATTTTCGGACGTCACTTCTGACATGGAACTTCATATATATTATGATTTTTAAATACGTGAAGCTGATAAAAAACTGATTAATTTAATAATTAACCAAGAAACCTCGTAATTTGCATCAAAATTGAAGTGGGAGGGGGTTCGAGAAACCGTTTATAAATAGTATATGATACTAATAATAAAACCGTAAAACTAAATCAAACCTATATTTGAAGCTAATTAAATTGTGGGTAATTTGTTTTTATTCAACATATTAATCTCAACAGATGTCAAAACATATCGCTTCGGAGTTTTTGTCTATCAGCTTATTCGAGTATCATATAAGAAGTACTGAAAAGATTTTGATGTTAGTCGGAATATTGGTTACTTATATTACCTGTCATTATCTAAGAGACCTTTCATCTCGGGATTGGAATCTTTTGTCTATCAAGCTTATGATCCTATTATCAATATTAGGTCATTAATATTGCTATTAATTATCTTTCTGTGAAGCATGGTCGATAATCTGGCTTGATACCTTTTTGCGTGAGTCGGTCGCTAGAGTACATGGTACTGAAGGTTTGACAAATTATACTTTTTCAGCAATGTATCGGTTATCACTTATTTGCATATGTCTATCGTTGACCGCTACCCTTCTAGTAAGTGGCACAGTAGCTTTACATATTGTTATACTATTGCATGTGTCGCTGGTAATATTATAATATTTACTTTCTTTATCTCCAAACCCCATGATGAACAACCTTCTTGACAACATTCTACATACTTCTAAGAGAGCAAGAATAAATTTCTACCTTTATTTTTGGAGTTTATTTCCTGGTTATTTTTTGTTCGTAATTTATAACTTGGAACTATTCGAGCGTTGATAACGGAAATTTCATCGATAGAAAATAAAATGAGCGTGAAAAATAAATTCTTAGTATATTTTTTGGTGTTGTAATAATATTTCACTCCGCTTGTCGTTTGCTAGTAGTGTATTAATTAGAATAAAGTCTTTGTCATCTATTGATTCAGTGTTAAGATTTTGATATTGTTAACCAATCGGGTACATAGAACTCTTTCTTAAGTTAGCAATATTTTTATTCAGTTCACCCGGGTTTTTAATTGTTTTCACAATGGTTTTCTAATCAGCTGAATATTCGAAGATTTTTAACAGTATCAAATTAGTTTGGTTATCCATATAAGTTATATTAAATTTCGAAGATTGTACGTGTGCATGTGGGTATTTCTGTATCTTTGTGTGTTTGTATATATCTGTGTGTATATGAATGTTTGCTTGTGTAGGTTTGGAATTGTGTAAGTCTTTCGATTTATTTACAAAATGATTCGTTAATTTAAATCCATATTTATACTCTATTTAAACTGTCATTGTTAAACTTTGTCTTTTAAGATACAGTACAGTATCAAAACGGGTTTTTAACTGCTCTAACAACATTTATGAACAAGTTATTAATGTCGACACATTTGGTATTAGATAAATACCTGTATCAAGTGTGCAGCCTTATTGCGCCTTATTGAGGTTTGGTGAAACTTCACTCATATTCAATTTTATTATATTTCGAGAAATCTAAGAATCTACACCATCTACATGCCTTTCAGTGTCCTATGAGGTAATCTTTATCATGTGTTCCCCCCCTCTCGCCGTAAAAAAATCCGCTTTTGCTCAAAAAGCTTTTTATGTAATCCGAACTAAAAAATGAAATTTGCATCCCTTTAAACGAGAAGGTGTGTACACCTATAGCCACACTTGAAGAAATGTTTAACTGGGAATCTTCGAATAGATGTTCTTTAATTATCCGGACCAAACAATAAAACTGATGAAAAAAAAAAGTTATTAACCTTCACTAATATTTTCCTTCAAATGGATTTCAGTATCCTTGGGGTTCTGTTGTTGAAATTAACTGGGAGAGCGTCAGGCCATAACCTCATCGGTTTTTGGTTGTTTAGCAGGCTGCCTCACCAACAAGGAAGATTGGATTGGACTCAAGAATGGATACAGTTACTAACATCTAACTAATTTAAAGTAGGCCAAGTTGATACAGTTCAACGAACTTAAATATACGTCATGTTCTAGCTGGAAAATTGACAGCCAGTTCTTTCTTTCTTTTTCTCTCTTCTTTTTTGGCTAACAAAGGATAAGCTTTCAATGTTACTGACGTCCATGAGCGACGGTGGTCACTGACCATCTGGTGAATATTCAAATCGTTTGACGGCAGTGAACATAAAAAATCAAGGTCACTAAAAGTTTTGGATTACGTGCCTGTCTAATTGATAAAACACAAAAGAAAAAGAAACGTTAAATATATTTTAACGGAAATCTTTCTCTTAGAACTAATCTGACTTCGTGATCTACCGGTACATCCGTATGTTTTTGTAAGGCTGTTGCTACATCCTCACCGTGAAATAAATTAACTAGTTAATCCGTGGACATCGATTCGATATCGTTTTAATGACTGGTATTCTGTTAGGTCCATGCGCGTGTAGTGTAAAGTAGTGACTGTTTTGAGCTAATTGGCTATAGTTTAATGTCCTAAGAATATATATATATATATATATATGAAGACATATATTTGTTAAAAATATACATATGAATATTCTGATACGTCACATGTATCAACCGTCATGTCTCGAATTGTATACTATTTTTTCAATTGCTTTGGTAAAGTTATTAATGATTATTTAAGTAATTAGATAGAATAACGCCCGGAAGTTATAAAAATGGAGATTTAAAGAAATCTATCTATATATAAATGAATGTTTGCCTCTATATAATCGTAAACGATACATTTAATCATTTGATGATATTTAGCAAAGTTGTTGCGTATGAGCTCACGAAGGTTTCTAAATTGGTATGACAAATTTTCGATAGGTGGCGCCACTGTCATTCTAATTAATTTCATTATGGCGTCTCAACGGGCGGAGGGTTCGGCTAGTTATATATAAAAAATAAATCAGAAACTGATTATGTTTGTAAACAAGTGTTTTAGTTAGAAAATTGTGTTGCAAGTATCCTCCCTATCAATTTGTGATGTACCTAAACGATAATTTAGAAATTTTCTATATTTTCCCGTAGCGAAGCGAGGGCGGATATCCTTGTAATGTTATTTAATATGACGAGAATCGTACTCATATTTAAATTCAGAATCATTTCATCTCTTATATATTTTGAAAATGATAAAATTATGACCGAGGCGAAGAAACGGCCAAAGATTATATCCTTTAGTTGCTTAACCTCCTATTAGCTCCGTAACATGACGTCTGGTGACAGAAAAATAATGTAGATCAGATATTAGGAACGCAAAAAATTGTTTGCTAGAGAGAGCAAAAAATTCGTATCAAAACTGTTAATCTATTTGCCGTTAACTTAACAGAATAAAAACTATTCAGGTGCTAAATGATGAAAACGGTGGATAAAATTTTGAATAGATGAAGAAATAGAAATCTTAATCGTAAAATAAATAATAAGTTTAAAGATTTACAGATATTGGATCATTAGAAGTTGAAAAGAAATTTTGTTAGAGATTTGATCAAATCTTTGTAAATTTTCTTGTAACGTGTGATTGTGATAAATGTTTTTATTCCTTACTTTATCACCTTCGTGGAACAATAAATGCAATCTAAATAAGAATTTCGGAATATAAACCGAAATAGAAGAAGCCAAAATAACGAATACCTATATGGCTTCCAGAATCCATCATATTTTCGTGTACCACATTCTGCACATTGTATCAAAAAATGTTGAACAGACTGAAGTGACATCCAGCAGTTTGATACATGTGGCTTTGTGCGTATTAGGTTCAAAATATTATGGGAAATTTGTTTAAACTTTATTTCAATTGACTAGGATTCACAATTTTTCAAGAATAAGTTATCAGCAGCATAACCATATATAGTTTTTTGAAAAAATACTCTAAGCTCTCTCACTGGGACAATTTTTGAGAAACTCCATTTGAAAATATATGATCATAAATGAGTAGAAGAACCATTTGATTTTAAATAATCACTGACGCTCATGAACATTATTAAAAACAGAAAATAGAAAAAAGAACTCGCGTAACTTAGACTTCAAAAGAAAAGAACTCTCCAGCTTCCAGTCACACGACAGCTAACCAGACCGACTTCACATACCCAACGAATCGAACCCAGGACCGCTACGCAGTTAGGGTCTACCAACTAGGCTACGAGGCCATCTATAATGTATCACATTTCGACAAAGCCCGGATTTTCTATAACAACTCTTTGCACGACATATTGAACAAAGAGATTATCAAAACAGAGGTATTAAACTGACAGCAGTACGAGACACAGCGTGTATCTGTCGATAACCGTATTAGCACATGTCAAATGGATTACACGGAATGGTTACATAAAACAGAGAGGAAACGACGTGAAGGCGCTATAAATATTGCCACAGTAAGCGTGCGAACAGGAGAATAAAATCTTTCCGCTTTATAAATTCCATCTTGACGTTAATAGTAGAAGTGTGCCAATAAGACACGTAAAGAAATCAATATATGTTACACGCTATGAAAAAATGGCATGTTATTTTTTTCGCCAAAGTTATTTGTACATATAAATAAAATTGGAGTGTCTGTTTGTAATATTGAAATAACCGCTTTTTACAACATGTATATGAATATACATACGGTACTCTGAAATGGCTGGACCGATCTTGACAAGACTGTTATTGGCAGATAGCTGATATAATACATAATTGGTAACACAAAATAAAGTAAAACACTTTTTGTTAAATTCCACGCGTACTAAGTTTAGGTTACAGCTTGTAAAAAATAAGTTCACGAGTGGTCGCTTTCAAGGTCTAGCATGCCGACACCTATCCCTCATCAGCAGATCATGCTGTAGTTAGAGGTGAAAGAAGCTAGCCTGATGAAGGCAATTTTTCCAAGTTGAAGCCGTATTGAGTTGGTGGGCCAACTCCAACATACTGACCCCAATCCCAATCCACCGATCCCAAGATCATGTTGTCGTAAGATTATTCAATTTTTATTACACACATGCTTCACACTTTATTCTAACATTACCATAAATCGAACGGCCCCAAAATGAGGACTTTTTGTCACGGACTTATTGCAGGGTAAGGATTTCAGCTCAAATTAACGTCTATGCTACCTACGTTCCCCTAAGCTTCCAATAAAAAACTCTAAAGTGCTTCACCACCTGCTGTACCATAAATGGAAGGAGATAAAATTAAATTTATTCGCAGTTGGTTCTTAGAAACTCTTTTCGCAAGTCCACCTTTAGTAACTCTAATAAAACTCTAAGGTGAGTTGTCTTGGTAAAAGCGGATGGAATCTATCAAAGATTTTTCCGACTCTGATAGACATATATTAAATTATTATTATAGACCCTTGTATATTAAACTTATGTCCAAGGAATCTTGCCTTTAATAATCATTTAAATTTTCGTTAACAGAATGATTTTGATAATTGACTTAAGGATTCAAAGACGGCTTGAATCTCGAAACCGTCACGTCAGAAAGAAATTCATCTTTAATTTATATCAGTGGCGCCTGATAACCTTATTGTCATCAACTCATTTTATCTATACATATAAATTAAATTGGAGTATCTGTCTGTAATATTGAAATAACTACATGCATATGAATAGGTATACGGTACATACACCAAAATAACATTTTTTTTAAATTTTTGTCTCTCTGTCTATTTGGTCTGGCTAATCTCTGAAAGAGCTGGACTGATTTTGACGGGACTTTTATTGGCAGGTAGCTGATGTAATTAGGAGTAATTTAGGCTACTTTTATTTTAGAATTATTTTATAAACTAATTAACTTTCATTTAAATTCCACGCGAACGAAGTCGCGGGTAGAGTTAGACATAAAATATACGATTGTTCTCAACTAATATGATCATAGACATAATATTTTTTAATTGTAATAATTGCTTAAGTTTTTTGGTTTTAAAGAAAACCATTGAACACATATTCCTCTGTATTTTCCTTCAAATCGTCATCGTTAGATTCTTCAATTGTGTCATCATTCTTAAGGAAATTCTAACAGGATACGAATACCCCAAGGTCATTTATCTCGACTGTACTTTACAAAGCGAAAATGTTTTATTCACCTTTCCATGTGCTCACCCGAAATATATTCAGAGCTATTCACACCTTAGCTATTCACATCTAGCGATATCTCGGACTTTTTGTATAACATTGCCGTGAAAACCCATAGCGCCAATGTGGTTTTGCGTGTATGGAAATTCAAAAGGTTTTCCTTTACAATATACAGTTCAAGGTAATCGTATTTATTCGTCATTAAGGAGACTGGTGTAACACAAAATTGATATTTTCAAGGGTCTATAAGGATTTTCATATAATTAATGCAAAATTCTGGTGGACAAATCAAAATAATAGATTTATCGATAGTATTAGAGGTCATCATATATTACTTTACAGGTTAAAAGGTCGAGGGGTTAATTAAGGGTGAATGTGAGATGAGGGGACCTAAATTTCATGACGTCATATTTCAAAATCTATACTAATGTTATAAATGCGAAAGTGTTTAT
>DWPA01003154.1:0-14526 GCA_018251375.1 Calpodes ethlius
CCGCTGGAGGATTCACTGCGTCGCGGATGGCATGGACAACACAAATATCATGACAATAATACCCATGACCCGAGAACTTATCTATCACATAAATATCTGTCCCGGCCGGGAATCGAACCTAGGATCCCTCGCTTCGAAGCCAGGGTCACTACAGGCTATGAGGCCGTCTAAATAATTATATATCAAACTCTTTTGGACTCACCGGCTGCGAGATAAACACCGGATAGCAAACTGCCGACCCACGCGACGGTTCCTTTCCCCTCGCCGAAGAACGTGACCAGTTCAGGGAGGAATATGCCGAAAGTGTATGCAATGCCGTCGACGACGAGGTTGCACATGAAGGAAGCGAAGACCACCACCCATCCGTAACCGCCGTCGGGGGGCGGAGGCAGAGCTCCGTAGTCGTAGGCCTCGTCGTCGTCCGCGTCCGCAGCTCCCTCCGCGGTCAGTCGCGCTGCCTCTTCGCATGATGTCTCGCTTTCAGTCTAAAACAATATTTTCATGTTAATTGTCAATATAATTATTTCTAAATTAAAGGGTGACTTGCACCAGCTTAGTGTAACGGGTAAAGAAAGTGTAACAGGATGTTACATATAGGTTTTCTAAAATCAGACAGAGAACTATTTTTCAGGAATATACTATCTTGATCTACCATAACCTATTGTATTATAACATAACGATGCTAGTGAGAGAACTTGCGAAAAGAAACTGTTTGACGAATGTACAGAGGAGGCAGAGATGCATTCACATGAAATCCGAAAAACCCTAGAGGTTGAAGTGCCCACTAAAGTCTATCAGTAATTGTGGTATGATTAAAGTCATATTTCTTAGAAACTTAATAATGGATACTAAAGATTTCAGGTTTTCTTAAGATGTAGTAAGATAAGTTTTAAAGTAACTGCAATGCATCAAAACCCTGATAATATAAGTATAGATAGTTCGAGCTCGTATAGGAATGTGTCTAACTTCTACACAGTGATTGAAAGCACCAAGTTTAAATTTCAAAATATGTCTTGGCATCAATCGTAGATATTTGAACCTAAAATGTAATATCTTATGAATGCATTACGTTTATAGATTCTAGGAAAATATATTTTCGGCAAGCAACCAGGAAAACATTTGGATGGGTAGGATACAAGAATAATATTGGTATTAAGTCCTAAATATCAATAGAAAAATATATGTATATGCTAACAGAGATATCGTACTACCATATCCATAAACATATTAGATGCCGTTTGAAAAATCTTTTAATCCCTATTCTTATTTAAAGCTCTATTACTAATAGCGGCTTAATTACGATATTAAGATAGCGTGTATTAAATTAATGTATCGTGAAATTCATGAATTTAGGAAGTTAATGCGTCAATCATTTGATAGCGCCAGAGGTTATTACGGCACATTTGATTGTATTTTATCGTCGCTTATCATAAACAACTGAATGTTTGTAATAAAACGTATTATTATTTCGTGTTAATAAAAATCTACATTAGATATTTCAATATGCCCCAAATCTCAGATATTTATTCAATGTACGGTAGCAATGCGAAATGTAAGTGATAATTATGATTAACGAATAATTTCGATTGTTTAAGGGGGGCCTAGATTACTCCAATACCCTGATCTACCATCAGGGTATTGAAAAAGGCGACAGTAACCTTTACTCTACTTGGTGTAGGGCTTCGCTTAAGGATTAAATTATTATATAAGAAATCATTAATATTATCATTGGTATTATTATATTGTTATTATCTGGCCCAGTGAACCACCAAGCAACTAGTATACGAGCTGGGAGCTTGAGAACCACAACTTCCAATACTCTCATCCTCCAATAATCATTCTCGTTTCTTCTTTCGTTCCAGGAACGCCTCAGCGATGATAACCACTTATCATCAGATGGGTCATCAGTTCCTTTATCGGGTATTCACATAAAAAATAACTAGTACATATGCACTTATGATTGGAGCTCTTCGATACGGAACTTATTAACTGTAAAACTTGTATAAGCACTTAATTAACAATTGCAGTTGTAAAGTTGATGATTTAATTTGTATGGAACATAATTATAACTTTTGATGTTTATATCAAGTTGTAAACATTATTTTAACAGACCGCATGCAACGTTCCTCACATCTACGTACCTCGAACCTCGAATATAACAATAACAACAATCATGAATATTTTATAACAATAACATCAACTATAACATATCATGAGCATCGACGATCAGGAACACGAACAAACTGCTCATCACATTGAATGATATTGAAAACAGCTACGAACAGTTATATGAACGAGGAAAATATTTTAATTAGCGATCTCACACGAGAATTGTGGGCGATTCTACAGTGCACTTCATACGTTTATGCATCAATTATAGTGAATAATACATCTAGCACGCAATATAAACTTACTTTGAGATGAGTAATGTGAAATAGTGAAGATATTTTAAAGTGTTTTATCTTATGTAAAACGCTCCTTCTATTTAGTTAAATCTTATTTCGATTCGCAAATCTCGAACCACTATTAATATTAGTATTTTCAAAAGAAAAATCAGTCCTTCAAATCTATTGATTATGTATAGTAAAGACGAGTAAGAAAGCGAATATTGCATTACATGTAAGGTAGAGAGAGCATTAATAGTTTTTTCGTTGTATTTGTGCCTTTAAATTAATAAAATATTTAGTTCTATATTTCCAAGATACCTTCAAACTCGTCATCAATTGAAAAGCCAATAACTTGTCATGTTATTACAGTCTTCTTTGATAGTGTAACGAAAGAAAAAAAATGTGAAACAAATAATTTACAAAATACTCAGTAAGTCATCGCCATTAGATAGCGACTAAAATAAAATATCTTGGCGACAGACACAAGCTCGTGATGAAAAACAAATGACATACAATTTCGTAACCTATTCCTGAGTTAGCCCTAGAATTGAAAAATATATTATACAGTAAACAAGGACAGTACAAAAAAATATGTGATTGTAAATTGATAATTTAATAGGTGTTCGAAGGATACGTAAATTATTCTGTTAAAAAATATACAGCACCTAATAAATATACGGAGCTGTTAAAACTGGCCGATTCTTAATCTTGGTGATTAAAACCGAAAGTGGAAACTGTCAGAAGATTAATAAAATATACAAGCTGTTAATACTGTCTGAGCTTATCTAACAAGAAGTAAAGAGATAATGATGTTTATCTGTCGAAATATGTACGTTAAAAACGATGACATTTATCAAAGACAAATTAATATACCCAAAATAAGAACATACCATCTCTTTAGTCTACACTAAACACTGCAAGTGTACACGTGTCCAAAAAAACAATAGTCACAGAAAGGTAATGGTACAATTATGGTACAATAATCGAAGTTATAACAGAAGCAGTGATCAAACAACATAAGTGACAATCTGACTGAATCGCAACAATAACTGCACACCTGTTATTCAGGAATTCATGAGTAGTAGTATTTAAAGTTTTGAATACGAATATTGGATACGTCCTAATAAAATAATATACTTCTTTGTTACTATAATAATATACTGTCTATATGCAATTGTTTATATGCTTATAAAGCTTATTAGACAATATATATTACCATATCTCATTTCTATGTAAGCACTAATTCGGACTGCGCGACAACGTGGTTAGCATTACAAACCTACTATAAAATTTATTACAATCTTCCATAAGAGAGGCTTGAATCCGAATCCCGCATGCCTTATAAATCCTAAACATATTAACTATTACTTATTATTTTCTATGAATGATATCCGAACATGAATAAATGGTGTACTTTTCATCTTTACCCCAAAAATTGTGAAAAGAGATACGAACCCAACAGCGAGAGTTACAGATTGTGCTAATAATTATGTGATAATATCCAGATCACCGTTTACGGTAGTAACGTAGCGCTACGTTCTCGTAGCCTTGTTAACGTTTACTGTACATACCGGCACTGCATACTGATTGACTTTGCTAACATTCCCTTAACATTGTTAACATTGTAAACAACACATCCTGATAGATTATTTTTATCTGAAGGTTTATAGCTATAGTTTAGTTTGGTTGCTATTCTTAGCTGCAATATCTCCGAAATATAGTAAGGACGTAGAAGATCGATAAGGCGTGCGTCACTGAATTAACTGAATTATTAAGTTAACCTCATCGAAAAGAAAATTGGCGAGCGCCATTAGACGAATAAGTTTTGTAACTGTTATTACATAAGTTACTAATCTTACAATGAGTGTTTAATATAATGTTTTCATTATGTTCATTGTACAATAAATTAATAGTTTAAAAAACGTAGTATCAGAACTATCAGGTCATATCTGCCATGAATAAGCATCGCCATTGGAACTTAATAAATGTTTACAATTTCAACTCTGTAGAGTAAGCGAAAGTAGTTCTAACTCAGATTGCAATATTCGACCAACAAACATTTGAAACAAACATACCTACAAACACTGCAAAATAAATAAAAGATTTTAAATGTAAAAGAAATAGATAACAGGCACTTCTAGAATGTTAATTAGGAATTAAATAAAATGTACAGTCAGATGATTAGTAATATTATAGCTTAGCAATTTATTAATAAATATCAGGTAAATACTCTTCCCTGATTCCGACACGCGGAAAATAAAACTGCGGAAAGTATGTAAGGTCGTCATTTGAAATTTTTATATCAACAGAGAATGTCACGTATAAGAAATATGAAGATAAACATACGTTAAGATCATATAAAATGATTGCAGCTATAGTACTATAATCCAAACTATATTAACACTATCTTATATGTAACAATTGTAAATATATACATTCAATTTCCATAGCGTAGTAAACGGTTTAAGTAAACATAAGAACAAAGAAAATGTGATCAGCAAAGATAATATCAGTTTAATGAACCTTTGGCATTGGTTTATCAAACAAATAAATCTTTAAAAGCAAATGCAATGTAAGATTTTTTATTCAGGCTCCAAAGATCTGTGCATACCTTAACCTGTACATATATTTGAAAAAAAAAAACATAAATCTTCAATATAAGCATCTAGGCATGTACATTACATGTCAAATGTCCTTTCCTGTCATACCTGCGTCAAATGCTTGTCATATTAAATGGAATTCTACACAAATTTTACTTCCCGTTATTTTTTAAGTCGATTAACGTGTTATTGACGCGTGAGGACTCGGACATCTGCCACATACAGAAGCATTATTGCAATTCAAGGTAACAAAAAAATATTTCAAACCGAAATATTTTTGTTACTACGCCCCCTAAAGATCATTAGTGCCTACAAGGTGAAGTTATCAACCATTTTGATACAATAAACAAAACACGTACTAAAACTTCTAGTAAAATAAATATAAAGGCTCTTGATAAACACAAATGCATAGATTAATCGAAGGTCAGACTGCACTTGAACAACGTAGTGATAGTAGTGAAATGGTATAGGTACTTGAAACTTGTGATGTTAGAGAACATATTGGAAAGTTAGCGTTATCTGTATAGGGCAGAAAATTTAAGGGTCCTGTCAGATTTAATTTCATCTTAATAATCTAAATCAAAGTGACGGGATGACGAGACCTATCATTGTGTGGTAACTGTGAATGCGGTTCACAACCAATGTGATACAATGGTTACTATACCGAAACGTCATTCAAAGGATCTTTATTTCAATTCTCATCGATCACAAATTTGAATGACGAATAAATTTTAGTCCTCGGTCTTAGTGTATGTATCGTCTTTGTTATGTCGGTGGCATCCACGACATATAGAATCTTAGTATGAGGCTATGAAACTATTGTATTTTTTTTCCGATGGCACACTTCTACACGGTTAGTAGCAGCGCAGGCCCTAATTTTAAAAGTGCTTTTTGGGAGACCAGAAATTACACGACTAGATTATTTTATAAAACCCTAGATATAACTTATGCGAAGCGTTGACCAGAGGCGGTTGAAAAACATCCTCACTGTATCCCGATCAAGGACGTCTGGAGATGGATAGTGATCCATATTATGATTCAATTGCATAATTACATATGTAGTATAGTATTAAGAATATAATTATTATTTTATACTCATTGTATTATGTTCACAATGATCGTGAAGACCACGTTTCACGTCGTGAGCACTGTAACGCACGCGCACGTGTTTTAGATTGTCATTAATTGATTAGTGCCACACGGCTGTCGCTTAGGATTTTCTTCAAGTTATTCATAGTTTAAATATTTAGTCTTTAATGTAGTAAATTACGTTTAACCGTCCATTATCTACCAGCACCATTTTACTTTCGACTAGAAGCAACGAGGTAAATACGTAAATATACGTAAATAAGTTGATCGAGTTCTTTCTTATTGATTGTATAGAATGTTTCATTTTATGAAGCATCATGTTTTTAAATAATTTTAACAACAGAATAGCAGTATATATTTAATAACTTTATAAATAAATGTTGCATATTCATATTTATAACATTATTATTATTATTTATTCGAGTTGTTAATAAGTAATATATTTAAAGAACGCTTGAAATTATCGCCCTTATTTATTAATCCTTAATTAAAGATACGATCTCAATTAGCTAGTTAGTATAATATGATTATAAGACAATCATATAATGATATAAATTAATAATTAACACGTGCCGCATAATTTATGTGTAAACGCAAATAAATATGAAACCTAATGAAATATTTACAATACCTAAAAGACTGTTACAGAGAAAATATAAAAAGAAATATTATTTACTTAACTTACCATGCTTCAATACAGGAATGACACTATACGACACACAAACTATACGACACTACAAATTATCCGCAAAATCAACTGAAAACGATAACGCCACTATCAAGTGCTATAAACATTATTTGATATTATCACTCAGTAATCAATATCGTGATAATGTTAAAACCCAATTATGTTGCTATACGATATAATCTATTTGTCTGAACTTAGGACACAAAAAAATATTCCCGTATCAGATGTCCGCTTGACAGTAAGCTAAACTACGAACTAAGACGTGTAGCAAATGAAAGTGAAGATTATAATGTATTTGAAGATAATTAGTAGTAACCATCAAGTATATAAATGAACATCCCAGTAAATACGACATAACACATTCATTACTTTATCACCGTCGAAGCGGAACAATTGTGTGCTTCGCTTCAAAGATGCGTGCTGCATTTTAATATTAATTGTGTGTAAGAAACAAATATGGGAGATAAAAAATTGTTTGACGTACATTGATAACTTAGTAAATGGAATTTATTCATGGAACGTAGGTTGGAGACTATAGCGTAGTTTCTGAATAAAATATTCAAATTTGCGATTTAATCGTTTTAGTGTAGTTGCAAGGTAATCAGTAATCTTAAGTCGAAGATATTCGACCCAAGTCAATGCCTAAAACCAGAAGATAACCAATGTTTTTAAGGAACATAATCTAACTGTGTAGAGTGTTTGAATTGAACCATTATTATTAAAATCCGACAAGCGGTCTCATAAAGCCATTACATGCCTACAATAGTCTTCTTCAAATAGAAAAAAAACTTAAAAAATAAACAAATTATCAATTTTATAAAACCAATCTATGTTTTTTTCTTGTTTTCATCTCATTAAAGATATAGTATTTGTATGCTGCAATTATAAATTTAATTTAAAACTATTCATTAATTATTTTTGTTTTCGTCTCGTAATCAGAGATTAGGCTATTGTTTTAAACATAAAAATTATACTGATTTGGTTTAAACTATTTGTTTTCCGTAATATTATTTATGAATAAATTATAATATTATTTATGAAATCCCTAGAAATTATGGCAAACACAGAACGGTTGGTAAAATAAGTTTGAGAACCTACGCACTGGAGCCAACTCCATCAACTCATTGGAGCCAATCCGAGTCGCAAAGTTGTTAAGCCGTCCCAAAGCCCTCCACAAGGCTTGCAGTCCGACCACGACTTTTGGCTTAGCGAATAGCACGTCAAATAACGCTGTATCGTCAAGCAAAAAACAAAACATTGCCAACGCCGCGTATTCTCAGACATAATTTTTTGACATAAATGACAGCGGCAACAACCTACGGGGGTTAATATTTAGATATAGGATTATCGTGCAATTATTTAGAAGTAGGTACATTATTCGTTTTAAAATCTAAAATAATTCGTCCTCGAAGACACCCTTCATCACGCCATCCCAACGACAATTAAAACATCCCATTACGTCACCTTGTACACATCCTATGAGTATTCCATTCAATCGACCGTATATCACACAATGTCACACACTACTCACATGTGAGTAACGGTAGCGTGACCAAGGATCCGCCGTTTGCCACTAAGGCAAACTTTGTTACCGGGCCGTGCTTTAGTTGTCCTTAGCCGCAACACGAGAAGTCACTTGGAGACTAACTCAAGCAAAAGGGTGGTATCTAGCTAAGCAGTTTTCACATAAAGATAATAATGTCAGTAAAATATTAATAAATTGATTACAGTACTGGTAATACGAGCACAATCCTTATGTGAAGGCTTACCACAAAGAGGGCTGATTTCTGTCGTCTTTCATGACACCCTATAATGGTATGATGGGATTGGGTTCTTTATTGTATCAACTTTGATCACCACTGCTCTGCCTGAACGAGCAGGTTACGAAACGCGCAAAGAAAAACAGCAGTGGTCGTAAAATTAGATAGCTGTCACCTGTGCAAATTGTTTTACTTTGTCCATGACTAAGATGGATACAAGCCATCGAACTATTCGCCTACTCTATATTATTAAATTGAAACCAGGCTTGTGTTTGTGTTATGGGTAATCGCAATAACGTAAGGCGGTATTTCGACCCACTTTCAAGGGAGTGTGGTCAAGGTTTATTTAGTGAGTACCCTATCATAGTACAGCGTGTAATTATGTACAAACATCTTTGTATTTAACACTGTGGTATTAGTATTATAGCAAGCGATCTAAAAATATTTTTTGTTATTTTAGATCCACAACGTACAAATAGAACTAGCGACATTGTTTCAATTATCACACAGCTATTTTGTTAGCTACTATTAATCTAGCATATACAAAATAGTAATTAAAAAATTAAAATTATATTGAATGATTACATTTTTTCACGTCTTAGCCACGGTTCTTTCGAATATACAAATGCCTCGAGACTTGAAATTGACAAAGCCTTTTTTCCCCTTTAATAACTTTTCAATTTTCCCTGTAACTGTTTCTACTTCCATAACTGTTAACAGCTATTAACAGCTGTTAACAATAAGCCAGCCCATTACAGGTTTTAATTCCATATCACATAGACTACTAAAATATTTTTGAATAAAAAAATAATAGTTATCTTATAATGCAATTCCCTCTATTGTAAATAACTAAGCCGGAAATCAAACCCACCTTTGAGGTAAGTCCCCTACCAAGTAACATTCAAGGTTGTTAGACAATTTATTAAAGTATTTTAGAGGAAATACATATTTATTTTTGATGCGACGCTATCAACCCAGTTTCGGCTAAATTCCCCCGCATCGCTATGCACTTCAGGTTGGCGTCCTGCCCAATGTTACACAATTGAGCTCGCATCTCTAAGCGGGATAAATCTTACATTGAAGACCTGATATCAGATTAATTCAAAATATTTACTAAATCCCTATTACCAATGTTTATACTATGCTAACGTATGCCGTAGCCTCAGGAACTTAGACGTCACGCTTATTTATACAAGGCTTCCAATACTTGTGTGGGTCAAATCTTACAGGCTGGATTAGATATAGTTTATTCTAAAAAGTTAAAGTTTTATATATTGCTCATTTCCCATGATAGTACATTTATATCATAAGCATGACCTAATACTACACTCAGCGTTGGCTCCAGACGAAAGAACTCCTTAACGATTAAAAGCAAAGATATACTGTTTTATGGATAAGTTCACTTGTATTATACGTGTTTTTGGCTGTTTAACTACTAACGAATTTAATATACACCGTAGCGACATGTCTATTAGATGATATTTTAATACGACATAAATATACCAACAATGTAACTGTTAAAATTTACATTAGATGTTCTTTGATAAATGAAAATTGAATATTTTTTGTTAGCGATTTATTACATATGATTTTAATATATTGGTCTGTCGACTAATATATCAGGTCGTAGCTTATATAGCTAGACTGTCCCTAAGATACTAATCATCCCAGTAAAAGATTTGGTACCTGCGGGATAACAGATAGTACCTAGTAATTATGGGGTAGTTTTGTATAAATGTTAGCAAACGTTTGGACAGCATGCACGTAATTATTAATAAATGAACATCGTCGTTATTTGTAAAATAACAAAATTGTCGCCTAAATAGGTTAGACTTGATTTATTTATACTTAAAGTTTGCTTAAAAATAATAAATAGCAATGTTTTGACAGCATGTATTATAGGCATAAGTTTATCAAAGTAAAACGAGGGCGGGTTACTAGTATTACGCATACCTACTACAAATACATTTGTCAAAGATAATTATAAAATTATTAAAGTAAATGAGCACCAAACATGTACCTATGTGAAGATGAATAAATAAGTAGATTGGAATAAAATAAATGTAATAAACAAATAAATAAAAAAGTGCCATTATTATGAGCAGAAAGCATTCCAAACAAGATTTACATAAAATGTTCTATACCTACCTAAATCACTGTCACTCGTATTAAGCAAAAGTAAACAACATTAAAAGAACGCCATTATCCCCGAAATAATTGGAGATATTAAACAAATAACATCGTAAACTACCAACGCTTTACTTAATAGGACAGCTAATGAGGTAAACATTAACCCGTGCGTTAATTGTAAACAATTAAAAATTATTTACTAGTGCGTAAAATTTAAACCATTAAAAATATTTACTAGTGCGTTAATTGTAAACAATTAAAAGATGTCAACAAACTGAATACGATTTTGACACATTTTTGTAGTTACATGGAAGTAGTATACTTTCGACGCCAGCAGTGTCGCAGTTATTTATCCACTTATTAACCACTGCATTCAGGTACACGTAAACCTAGTGAACTGTTTCCTAACAACGGTTTTCAATTTTAAAACGGCTGCGCTGGGTTCAAAGGTTAGGTGACCTAGTTTAGATTTACAACAAAGGATGCATTTTAAACGAGGCTATTCATTTCAGTAGTCGAGTAATTTTTAAAACTGTTATGTATAGTGCCGTTAAGAGGAAGGCAGACTTGGGAGATGAAGGAGGCGTACAAAAAATGTGTCATTATTCTTACTGCATTGTCGAAACAGCGCTAAATATTTTTTCCTGTGGTAATTATTATATTACGCGATGGAAATTTTCCAAAACTTAATTTGTTACGAAAACTAATTAGACTGCAATGTTTTCATTTTTTTTATTCTTCTATCCAAAGGTTGCCTGAAGGTTCGAACCTTAGTGAGAAATTCGCCTTTGAATACTTTTCTATCACTGTGTAATGTTTTTATATTTTAAGTTTAAACCTACCCAAACATTATGTCTATTAGAAATAAATATAGACTTTACATAACGCCAAATTGAATAGTTTACATATATTGGAAACAAATTTAATCCGAAGAAAGGCAAATACGTAAATAATTAAAATTATGGATTGTTATCGATGGTAAGGATTTCCCACATAACACACATAGATTCTGAGCAAATGTAGTATAACAGATAGACACGGCCGCAAGTCTGCAGTGTAAGAACTTCGACAAAATTACTATTCTATATGGGCTTCATCAATATCTATACAATGACATGACGATGTTACATAAAATAATTTCACGCGCTCGAATTTCATGATTTTCCAAACGTAATTTTCAAACTAAGTAGGTATCTGGTTATCCGCATATAGTTAATCCGAATTCACCGAGTAATTAATCATTGGTACCTAATAAATTTGTCGGTGGTCCAACGTGATTATATTTCGTATAAAACGGACGAATTGTCGTGTTCAAAATTAATCACTTGGATTGTTTGTGTTTTTTGCAATGAATATAAAGTTAACATTGTTTATTACATAGAACATTTTTATTATTTACAGGTGGAAAACACACACATACACATCAGACATCAATTACCGAACAGATATTAGACATAGAATTAAAGGAGTCTAATCTGTGGAATGTGAAATGAAAGTAAAAACGAAGATTCTATTTGAATGAGAACTATAAATATTGTAATTTAATGTTTAGGTCTAATATTGAACTATTGCACAACGTATATATATTTCTATGATAAAGCTAGGATAGTAATAATCATAATAACCACTAAGTTTAGGATTATTGTATTTAATTAAGGCAATCAAAATTCCTATTTTACACCTCCTCTATTCCAATCCGTTGCCTATTATAACTAATCCAACAAGTAGTAAACAAAACATAGTAAATGGTTCTTCTACTAACTTTTTCAACCGATATGTAATCTCAAGTCACACAAAAGCGTAGTAAATCAAGGGAAGGTAACAGTGTAAACGTTTAGAGTGCGAAATTACGCACAAACAGATTTCAGTGTCTCTTTTATCTTCGGGAGATCATAAAGAGATTTATCTCTATCTATCCTTGATATTATCTCTTCTGTCAATTCTCAAACAAAGCCGTAAACATCTGAAAATATCATTAATATTATATATGTGAAAGTTTTATTCTTTATTCTACTCTTAAATTGTGGCGAAATAAATGTTTTCTTTCCTTCTTTCTTCTTACATCTTTTGTACTGAAACAGCGAAAGGGATTTAGATTAAATTATAACCTACTTTAAAAACTACGACCTTCCACTTTAACAGGTTTATCAGGTCGAATGATTTGACCGATATGTATCTATTGCAATAAAAACAGTTTCTCTGATTGTCCACTGCTGGACATAGGCCTCCCCTAAGTTACGTCACTAAGAGCGGTCATGAGCCTTCGGAATCCAGCGGATGCACGCTGTCGTCATCGTCATCGTCAGTCCGCCTGATTGAGGGACGGTATATACTCCTTCCGAGACGTGGACGCCATTCAAGTACCTTTTTTTTAAAGGTCCTTCTTACTATATGGCCAGCCGATTATTTGAGCTATGTCATTAGCTTAAAACATTGGAATTCAAATATTTGCATCTTTTTAATTTAAATACATTCAAAAACTAACAACTTAAATAAAAAAATCGTCTAAAAAATAAGCGTGATAATTGTTTCGGGAGCGAGTAGTAATGCGTGAGCAATTATTAATACAATGTGATGAATGCGTCCTTGATAAAGGAACATATTAGAACAAAGCCACTTCAGTAGTCACGGATAGCAGCTCCACGCGAGTCATTGTTAAATTAGTGACCGCGAAACATTTAGCGTCAATTACCATCACGCATTCCATTAAAGTATCCCGCACACAGGATATACGTAACATAGTTAGCGTAGTTGAATTGTATTCAAACCAAACGCATAGTGACACTAACATTATAATACATACTAATTAATACAACTATAATGGAGAAGGCCGTATCTATCGTGAAATATTGTTCAAAAACTAACAAAACGATGCGAAAAAGACATTTTGCAGTTATTCTCATACTTTCATGTCATCATGCACAAAATACTATACAAATATAGATGTAATTAAATATACAGATAGATTAACAACTACCCTCTTTTTGCTTCGGAAAACAAAATCCTTACGTTTACAAATACTACTAGAAATAATTATTATTACTATGTTAAATTTTAAGCGTTTTTTTTAGTACATACAACTCCGAGGACCAATTATTATTTGAAAAGTGGGTTAGAGTTGAACACCATAAATAACGTGATAGACGCGTAACTTCAACGCGTCAATCTTCCACAAGTCGATCAACACAATTACCTACATAGTTTTTCAAGATCCATATTGATATTCAATCAGTTAATCAATGATGCGTTCATTAACAGGACCGGCCTTGCCTCATGGACGTGGTTTACCACACTCGTTCCCTATCGACATCCGAACCCTTAACCTCTGACAATGGACAAACCTATTATTAATTGATGGCAATGAGCACAACCGAACGGAAGTTTATAACCATTAAGATTCACCTAAGTTTTAATTACGAACTCAGATTAGTTTTAACTCTAGTTATAACCAAGTACTTCTAGACTAGGTCTACAGATTAAAAAATATAATAGGTTTAAGATAGATATAGCCAATGAAAATAATGATGTATTGATGTTGTGTTATAAAAATCGTATTTGCGAAATAAACGCAATTTATATGAACACGGTGTAGGGTCGTCTCCTTAAGTTATTGTTATTAATGTTTCTCAATTTTTTCCATGGATCATCAGGGCCTGGTCTTCACTGTTTCGTAGATTTTAATCGAACAACAGGGCTAATATAAAACACAACATAGACGCTAACACACTCATACTCCCACGGTAGAATTCTAAAACACACCAATAACTCTCATGACCCGAGAACAAATATTTATCTGTCACATAAATATCTGTCCCGGCCGGGAATCGAACACAGGACCCCTCGTTACGCAGGCAGGTTCACTACCAACTAAG
>DWPA01003155.1:0-14526 GCA_018251375.1 Calpodes ethlius
TATGGTTATCGGTTAAATTAAAAAGCTAGTTTCTTCTTAATTATAATTAAACATTATTATTCTATTTAAAGAATTGATTTCAAAATGATTTAATGACGTCGTATTGTATTATCTCGTACTCTTTAAGTAAGAGGCTCTAAAAAGAACACCGCCATGTTACTCCAATGAAAATCACTCATTTCTCATTTGATTTGTTTTCCATATCAGTGTCATAAGTCGTATATACCGATATACTTAATATTAAAACAGCAATATACAGTTAGCATTGAAAATAGTCATCAAAAACTTGAAAAATACTTCCAAAACTACCAAATGTAGTGCTCACTCCCAGATCTACATTAAAAGTAGGGAAAATAAAGAAAAGTTAAGCTCTTGCCGAAGTCAATAGATTTTGGAATCAAATTGTACAGGGTTTACGTTAGATGACTGAAATCGTTCCAAAGCACAAGGCATCGAATCAAGCTTAATGGATTTAGAAAATTACTCCCATACCTGTCGTTGATTGCGGATAGTTGAACAAGATACTTGTAAAATACCAAATGGTGAATGGATTGTCGTTGCAGTTTTTGATGAGTTAACTTTTACGTATACCATCAAAAATATACGTATATAAAAATAATTGAATTATTATCATTAATTTATCAAAATATACTCATACGTAGTGTATAAAGTAATAGTATGATATAAATTTACGTAAAATACTCTAAGGATATATCCGATAAACGTTATAATTAATTATTTCTTCTTTTCTCCAAATGACATTTTACTGCACCTGACATCCCGTAAAATATTTACCAATAAATTATTAGGTTTGTCACATCATACTGGTTAACGAAGTATTACCTAAGAGACAGTAGGAGGCATGACAAATGGACACAAACTACCCTGCGCAGTTGGTAATTTAGTAGGACGCTATGCGCTGATAATACGGTCTACACTTCATTTAATTTATGCCAATTGGCTGCGAACTCCAACAATCTGGAAGAGAAAGGTGTACAAAGTGGTAAACAATATTATCATAATATTCTTATTACAAGGCAGTTAGAAAAATATACCGATGCATTTTTTTAAACGTAAGGACATAGCCAACAAATGTGCAGACTAACTACCTGATCGTGAGTAGTCAACATTATCTACGAAGGTTAATAAGGCCCAAGAAGAGAAGACAATAGGGAAAGAGGTTATAGAGAACTGGCTTTAAAGCAGCAAACCGAACGACGTTTTGCAGCTGCCCAAACATGTTTCACCGAAAGATACCAGTAATAATAATAATGATTGAATAATAATATTTCATTCAAAATTTACATAGTTTGTTACATCGGCCCCGCTGTCCGGCTGTGGAGTAATCCTGTCAATAAATCATCGTACTCGTCACGATAGGGACACAGTGACATGACAAACTGCGAACGCAGTAGCGTCTAGTACCTAGCGGTAAGAGATTTAGTGGCCCCGCTCTGCGCGATAACTACCTGTTTACACTACATTTAACTTGAGCCAAGTGCCGAAACGACTCGAGCTGAGTGACTTTTGTAAGCGACAAATATCTATTAAGATTTCAAATGGGGCTTACCGTCGAAAATATTTATTATATTCGACAATATTTTTCGATACTTGCTGGAATTTATTAAGTTATTATAGACGTATAGATTACCTTGATCTTTTCATACACACATTTTTTCAATACAAAAGTAAGGTTTAGTTGTTAAGCAAGTCCTCGTGTTTAGGGCTAAGAATTTTGAGATGTGCTTTTAATGTTAATCTTACAATTATATTAAATACATATTTGATCTAATTAAGAAACACTTTCAATTAATTTAGTTGTCTTTCATTGAAATACAAGATGACCTTGTATAAGTTTCGCTTTTTAATAAGAGCCCATAGAGAGCCCAGAGAGAAAATCCCATAACCAAAAATTTTAATGACTAACAAGGCCGGTATTAATCTAACATTACTTGAGTTTTACTAAAACCAGTTTTAATTTAACATATCAAATCTTAACGACATACTGATTTTATTAGCAAGACAAATATAGGAAAAAGGCAAAGAAATAATGTACTAATTCGGTCTCGCCAACGTTTTAACTAGTATATTAACCGCCTTCACCTCAGTTCCAGAAACATAATTATGTCTAAGTACCGACAGACGACTGAATGTTTTGGACACAATTATTTCAATTGATATAGATTTTTGGGTTTAAACAAACTTGTTGTCATTAAAACATTATGATCACTGACATAAGAACATATCTAAGTTGTAAAAATATTTAATAATGTAAAAACCGAAAATACATACATAATCCATACATAAACAATTTGATAAATGTGAAATCATAATATTTATATAGGCTCCATAGCCTAGTTGTTAGTGACCCTACCTTCGAAGCCAGGGGTTCTGGGTTCGATTCCCGGTATGGGCAGATATTTATGTGACAGATAAAAATTTGTTATTTGTGTTATCCATGCCACCCGCAACACAGGGAATCCTACTGCGGGGATATGTGTGTGTTAGCGTTTTTTATGTAGTTAGATAATAATTTGTAAATAACCTAAATATTATGTGTAATATTTTACCATTATATGCCTCATATCACCGTAGTCTTCTTAAGGTCAGATTACGCCAAATTACAGGAAAAATTATAGTACAGTCCTCAGTTACAAGAACTCACTCAGGAAACTGAAATACTACATCGAGTCGTATCAATATACTCGCGTATCTTCTATTTTTTCTTTTGCGATAAAGACATTGAAACGTAATACGGTTACAGAATCCTAAACTTTTACTTTGTACATTCGAAGTCGAGTCGCCCTTGGATATTTTTTTTTATCATAATTATAATAGCAGATGAAACAAGAAATTGGTGAAATACAAGTATTTTTCGACAAATATCATTTTAGTTACATTTGGTTGTCAACTCACCTTTCAACTCAAAGCTTTGACCAGCAATACAAACAAGCGGTGGACGCAATAAGCCACAGTTTCGGCCCATCGCTCAACAAATTTACCAACCGAAATGAAGACCCTACCATACAATGGATCGCCGTCAACAGGCCACTGGTTTTATTGCTCACACCACTATTGAATTCCGATGTTCCGTTTCCGTGTTACATTGTTCGATCGTTTCATTTCAGTGATGTTGTCATTGTAATCGTTTAAACGTACTATTCACGTGTAGTTTTGAACGTGAAAGTGGTGATTTGTTTCCAAAAGGAAAATTACCGAAGTAGTAACTTCAATAGTTACACAAAACTATTTTAGTTAACTAGTGTTGGATATGGTTTTCCTGTTAACGTACAGTAAAGAAAAGGTATTAAGTTATTTTTCTTTTACAATTTTAAAATTGTTGTCTGGCTTCTGTCTCCCATTTCTCCCCTTTCATTTCTACCACAGTCCGTGTTAAAGAACTTCGTTCTAAAACACTCTGCTTATTAGTAACAACTAGCGTGCGAGTTGGTGCTGCTGAGTTTATAGATGGCGCTAATATTAATAATAGCCTCGTTAATTGAACGTAATAAGTTAAATAAAATTTGTAACGTTGTCATCTGGATAAACTAAATCAAATGTCTAAACTATTCTAGGAATGACAGATGGCACCACCTATACTTTCCAAAGCTAAGGGCAAACAAATCTGAAAATGAAACTTGAACTTGATATTTATAACGAAATCGTTAGAACGGACTTCGAGAATTCATACAAATATATACGTCATGTACATACAAGAATTGCTTGTTTCAATTGTAAGACTTATATGAATACTTAACATAATTGCGTTGTTATTAGCATTTAATTTCTGTCCGATACAGAAAACTTTTATATATTTATTTACAAGTTCCAGATAGTGGGATGTCCAGCTTGGCTCAACCGCCAATTAATTAAGTTTAGCAAAAGCCAAGTCACCCTATTTCCAAGATAGTCCAACCATGACCGCGCACTTTTAATTTTCTGGTGTCACGAGTTATAGCGATAAGGCCCTTCCCCTTTCCACCCTCTTAAGGACATGTCTCACTACTAAGTGATATGAAAAAAGGGAACGATAATCGCTGGAAGGAAATGTGAGTGACCAATCTGTAGTTTAATAAAAAAATCTTGATACATGCAATGAAACTTATAATTTATACTTTTTTTTATTACTTAAGAAAAATCTTTCTACAGTATTTTAAATACATCTTATATGATGAATTTGTATTCTATATTTGACTCTTAAGCCAAATATCAGATTCTAACAAAACTGCTTCATCGTCTCAAAATGTCCGTTATCAAGTCATTCAAATATTACACAATCAATAATAGATGAAACAACACCAGATACTACGAGTATTACAAAACTAGTAATATTTGAAGTTTAAGAATCATATAAATTAGTGGAAAAGAAAGATTTTTATGAATAACTTTAGTCGTAGGCGATAGAGCAAGTTGGTAACAAAAGTATGTAATGAATGAGGTTCTTATTAAAAGTGCGGAAAAGTTTCATCAAGAGAAAGTTCCCTTTTGATAATCTCGTAATAAAAATTATATTAATTAAATTATAACTTACTGATAACGGTTAAAGAAAGAGAGCTGTTTAATATATAAATTAATTCAAAAGATTATTATTTCTATATCACTCGAACTATTATAAATTGCATTGTACTTGATTTGTCATCATTAAAATTAACTGTGTGTCCAGTATTGAGCCATTTTATTCAAGGTCTCGGCTTTTATAATATCAGATAAATCTGAATATTCATTTGGTGGTCAAGGCAGGAAACCAAGGATCCATGGGGATTCTACCGTTGCATGAACGGCAAATCTTCTCTCTCGTTGGAAGTTGGTGGATCCTGTATCACACAGTATAAACTCAATTGAACTCTCATGGTGGTAGAATATTGTTACCAGTATGGCTAGCTACCACCCTCTCTCTCAATTTTCTGGCAACACGTCGCTGGTGACATTTTTATACTGAGGCCCAGACGATGGAGATTACTCAACTTCAGGAGACCCACCTAGCCGTTACGTTAAAAAGCTATGCAAAAGAAAACGAACAAAGGATTCATGCACTCGCGGAGAGCGTCATTCTTAAGTATACGAACTTGTGAAGCAATGGTTTAGTACGTTAAAAACTTATTAATTAAAATAAAAAATATATCGATTATTATGTATTTCTCTAAACTAAATTATAGTGCAGCTTCTGAACTGTCTTGGTAAAATATCAGATTATAAAAATTAACGATACGATAATGTAGTTGTCTTACTCTGAAATAGTTTAGGATGTGAATTGTTTAACCCAGTGGGTCTTACCGGCTTTTCGCCATGGTCTCACGTCGCCACAACCTCATAACTCTCCAACCATCTACCTAATCGGTTTGGCGATATCCCTTCTCAATCACCGCGCTAAGCTCGTATGTATATCGTTGTTAATTAAAATACACTATTTAATTTGAAATTTTGGTATTAAATTAATACGCATTTTTAAATAAACATTTATTTTTCTTATTACGCCATATTTCTTTCCTTTATAATCAAGGTTGCTCATTTTATACATAAAGTAATATTTTTTGTTATAATTATCACATACGTTAAGCATTGCAACAAGTCTAATTTTTATCATATAAAGTGTATAAGCTTCAACAAACTCGCATAAAGCTATCCGTGTCTACAAAGCTTTCATCTCAATAATTTCCACTACCAGCACCGAGAGGCAGAGTTTAAAGGCGAGCTAATTGTATTAAAATGTACCGCAGTTTAAAACAACTACCTAACACGGGTAGTATAACGTTATGTATTTAGCCGGGTAAGTATCGGAACGGTCTCGGCGGTCCGAGCGGCGCGGTCATTCGGCGAGGCTGCCACTGACAGGTAATCGATGTGGTTTGCTAGTTTATTTGGCTATCGGTTCAGTTTTCGACATGTGTATCTACTCGATATAATCGATACCGACCTCAACGGATATGATTGGGAATCGGAGCGTGCGCCCTCCGCTTACTTAATACTTTGTTACACATTTCGTATTTCTGTCTTATGTCGTTAATATTTAACAAATACTTATTTAGTAAAGTTTTGAGTTTTATAGGCTCATCTAGAAAAATATCGTGAAATGTTTTTAACATACTTATTGTTTGGGGAAAGTATTAAAAAGCAAGCATGTAATTATTTCTAAGTTATGAATTCGAAAAGTTCAGTCAAATAGGAACTCGAAAGATAATTGGGAGACCGGTCATTATCCGAATCTCATTGACATCCCTTATCCTAACAACATTCTATTTTAGTCCAATGTGATTAGTGTCTAATAAATTAACTCTGTAGTTTCTTAAAATATAAATTATAATTCGTCGGATAATAAAAGCGCATGTGCAACATATAAAGTTCGGAAGAAGGGAAATTTAGTAATTAACGTCTTCGGTCCGGTATTTAATAATTAATCTTTTGAGTACTGGATTTTCCCATATGTTTATATTATATATTTGCTTGTATTATTTTTATTATAATTTAAAAAGAAACAATACGTAACTTTACACAGTAGTACATATGTAAATAACTGTCACAATAGAACATGAATTTCAAAATAAGCTTAATTGCTTTAAAATGTTATCTAGGTCTATTGAAATACCAATTTATTTTCATACATTTTAATAAATATAGGAAAGTAATTCTAGGCTCTAATAATCCCGCTCTACTCTATGCCGCTAACGACAAACACAAAGGACACGAAAAAACTTTTCATAACACTTTTGAAACCTTTTTACATGTATTTAATTAATTTAAGGCTTGTGTAACCGGTCAAACGAGCAGAGGAATAATCGATTAATCAATCAATCAAACTAATAGATAGTGAACAAAGTTAACAGGTAACGCCGCAGCTGCATTTATAGTGTAAATAGGTCGCAGAGAACTTGTCTCTCGCGTGCTACTTGCTATCAGTTACAATGTTATAATGGAACTTGTGCCAACTATGTACCCGAGAAGTTTTGATGGATTAACTTAGAAGCAGGTACAATTTAATTAAAATACATGTATATCAAAAACTATACCGATTCGACTAGTAGGGAATTGAATGCATGTAGAATGCACGTAGAATTTCTACATTTTGATGAATGGATTTTTAAAGTATCTTAAACATTTATGAAAAAAATTAAAAAAAAAAAAATGTCTACCATTATGACATTTAATAAGTAATAAATTTATCATTAATACAAAAATAGTTAATACTTGTTCATTTTTAAGTGTTCTTTTATATGAACTAGGAACCCGCCCTGCGTTCATAATTCAACCGTAAATTAGAACGTCAAAGTATTAGTTCACTTTGACAGTATATTTATATAATCTCTTTTCTATTTGACTTAAACCATAAACAAAAGAGTATATATTATGCTCCTGTGTGTCAAATATAATTGTAGTGTGCATAATATTTATTTTTATTTATTATATAATATGTTTCTAATGCAAATTGTATAAAAATATATTTCTGCACACCTTCCCCATATAAATATAATTAACTGTGCCAAATTTTGTACCTACACCTTCGTTTAAGCGGTTATAAAAATTAGTACAAAGTTTTTGCTTCACATATAAATACATAACTTACAATGGTTATTCACAATATATTTTGGTAGGTACGTATATGTTTAAAACTATACTACAGCTATACTACACACAGTGTACGCTCCAGGACGCTAGCTGCATTTCTCGTATTCCTGTATGCCAATACTCTGAGAAGACTGCAATGTCTCAGTTTGTAATTCATATCTTTCAGTTTTTTGCGGCTACATTAGCAGGATTTGACAATGATTCGCATTATAGCGATTAGTGTAGCTGAACCAAATAATTATTCATCGAAATAATTCACAAGCGCCATTTTACTTCGCGAGAATATTCACCCGAATATCACACCCGATAATGTTAATATGAACATCGCCGAAGACGAAGTTTTTATCGCAACAACCCGCATACGACTATTCGTCGATAATGTTGTCGCAGTATATTAATCATTCAACCGATTATCGTTTATTTCTGCACTTTTTCCCTCGCTTTTCTTTTATTTTTACCGAAAATGTTTTTCCTTTCAATATAAATTTTATTATAATTACTTATATCATGACTACTTCAAGCACTTTTATTTTGAAAAAAAAAACTTTTAATACACAATATGTTGTTATCACTTGTTGGTGATATATCTATAGATATGATCTATGGTCTATAGTATACGCCAGGGCGATTTAAAACTATCATTACTAGCACAAAACTATATGTGCCTACATAAAATTTATAAAAATTGCGTCTATCACCAAGATATAAAGTAGTTTTACTCAAAAATACACAACAAAATACTTAGTTCAGAGTTATCAGTAATATATAGGAACTACCCACAGCGAACTAAGTTTCTCCAAAACGCTTAAATACATACACTGGGTCACAATAACTAAATTACCTTATACTTAAGAAGTTTTAAGGCCGCGGTTTGGTTGGGATCCCGAACTGAGAGTTCATGTTCACAGTTCATGAAATTCCATGTTTCCCAAGAGGTCTTCAAACTTATAACTGTGCGAACGAATCTATTGTTAACATTTCATAGTACATTTCGAGGATGCTAACTAAATCATTTAGTTTCAATGTTACGCTATTAAGAACCATTCCGTATACCGAGTTTTGGTTAAGTGTGTCCGGATTAAGACTAAAGGGTTACGTATAAGCAAGAAGACTTATATTGATTTAGGCAAAGTTGACAATTGGCATATTCTAGCATATCTTTAGTCCGAGGAAGATTTCAAATCAATAATATAATTCGTTCACGATGACAAAAGAATATAAGTATCTAAACAAATAAGGCTCCTGTAATTGTTCATAACGAGAAATCGATCATTTATGTCAAATCATACATTTTACCATTTTAGAATTTCATCGTAGCTAATAAAATTTACACTGTCTTGAACTCTGTTTATATAAGATAACGTAGCAATTAGAGTTTAACAATAATATTATTTTTATATGTGAATATGACGTTATATACAATAATACTAAGAATGTCTAATAAAAAGGTTTTTATTTTTTGAAAATTTATGATAGAATTACACGACTTTATTATAAAAGAAAAGCTGTTACACGATACTCCTACAAACTTATAACCCCTATTTTACCTCGTTAGTGATTTTCAAAAAGGTTTTTTAACACTCCCGAATACTATAATATTAAGAGTGTCTGTACAAATTTACTTTTTCATACTTTCAAGGTTTAGGCTTTGGGTTGTCTGTCAGTCAATGACAGTTAACGTTTTATTTTATGGAAAATCTCAAATTAATATTTTTTTCAGTCAATTTATTCTATAGTAACACTACCAATACTACATAACACGCAATGTGACGTGTGTCCCTGAAGGTAATTATTAGGAATAAGGTTAAGGGTTTTTCTTGGAAGAAATCTCTAAGTGAAGCCTGTTGTGTTATCATATCTCAAAGGTTGACTTTAACCATTTACCTAAACACTACTGAACACAAGCACACAAACACACTGAAAACAAAATTACAACTAACTACACGTACTATGCAGACCTTTGTCTATGTTTTTTTACAAGTATGTATTTACAATTATTTATGTTAAAGATAATTTTAACATTAATTTAATGAAATCAAATGCATAATTTTGAAGTAGCAATATGATTTGGTAAATAAGTAACAGTACCCTGATAACAGTTTTTGTGATGAACTTACAATCAGTAAATAGGACAATTATAGAGGTTTGGAGATGAACTAAAGTCGGAAGTGTTACGACGTGCCTCTTAGAGATCTCAGAAGTTGGAGCTGCGTGATTGGATCTATTGTGAGCTCTCAATAGTCCATCTCGGGACCGACTGAATAGATCTTGTTTCTAACTTACAGTTAGGTATTTACGGTTTATATAAAGCTAGTAGGTTGCAACTATTTTCTATGAAAGAAGAGTTAAAAAGTAGATTCAAAAAGTTTTTTTTGTTCAAGGAGTTGAATGGTATTGTTCTAACATTTCACCGAGGCATTGTGTGAATTTCATGTTTCACCCAATAATAGTGTCGATCACAGTAGCTCCAAGTAATTTGCTTTCTAAATTCATATTGACGTCAAGTTTTTATCTTTAACTTGACCAAGATTACTTGATGCCAATTATAAAATAAAAATGTCTCCCTGTCATTGGATAAAAATTTCGAAAACTTTTAGTTAACACAAAACAAAAGAAGATTTAAACAGATGTTTCTACAATAGGTATTCTGCATATAGATATAGTAAGTACTATTTCTGTAAATATTATTTGAGCGGAGTTACGTTCAAAGACTTCGTTACTACTAGACCATTCAAAGACCTTAGTCTCCAACGGTTAGCATTTTTTTTAACCATATGACCAGTGCATCGCCATTTGTACCGGCTAAGTCTCTAAACTACGTCCTTTATTCGTCTACGAATTTCATTATTTCTCACTCTACCCCTTTATATTATCTGCCTCTTTAAACCACGGCTTGGATTCATAAGTCATCACTGGTAACACCAACTAATTCAGGATCTGAAATATTTTACATTATTGTCTATCTTTTCAAATGTGACATAATTTGTAGGACGCCCAGTTTAGTTATATCTTATGAATAACATCTTTCTCGAAATTGGACTTACCAATATAAGTCACTCGTCTCAGGTAAATATGTCCATAACCTTGAAAGCAATGCCGTCAACAGCAACCGATACTAGTGTGACATAGACATTTGACATGATTTTCGTGTTGTCTATGTAAAGATCCATCCGTTGTGCGGCGCTATTCAAGACCCAAGTTTAGTACTGAATTATTCCAAATAACCAACTAAGATATCTTTTATATTTCGGCATACTACAGGAGCGTGATGTACTCCATGATATGATGTTAATATGTTTTATAATCTGTTATATTACCCACGTATTTGAACGCGGCAGTGAACAGTTTTGGGGATACCTGTCTAAGAAATCTCTTCAACTGAATGGGTTCGTTACCGTGTTATGTACTGTGATGGACGTGATGATCGGTTTGGTCATAATACTTTATAGCCTATCCACTACTTTTCTAGCAAATTTAGTACCACCAAGATCCAAAGCTCTCTCATTTCCCACATGCAACATGATTAATGAAAACCCTATAAATCAACTTATAAACGTGGTTCGGAAATGCAATAGGACTATAATTCTTTAAGACCCTCTTTATCGTTTCTATACCATATTTCAGAGGTAATTCTAGTATTATTGACAAAATTGAACAGTTTTTGAATACATCAATGGTTGTGTTTTTAAAATAATTCTCAATTCTCTTGGAACCGAAAACCCCAAGAATTCCCAGTTTTTTTTCTTTTTTTTTTCTTTAGTTCTACGGTAATACCAAAATTTTAGTTTTGGGTTTGGTACAGGTACAGGTACTGCATGCCCTAATAGGTCGCCAAACTATGTAGAGTAATGCAGTTTTAAGTGAACATTAAGTTTCTACTTAAATATGAATGTTAAGGTTGCCTACTTCAGAATTGTAGGGGGCTGATTTTTACGTTTTTTGTAACATATTTTTATTATATTTTTTCAAAATTATATTAATAAATGTCATCAATGAAAAAAGAAAAATTAAGTAAAAAATTAAAATATTAATCTTCAGTGATCCAATTCCATGACGAACATTTAACCGTAGATCAAATGAGTCAAATAATTTGGTGGATATTAATAATTCTTAAACTGTAATGACGTTCTCCATCTAGAACAATACCTTACTTAAATGAGACTCGTTTAAAGAACGTTATTCTAAAATAAATCTTTGCCCCGTTGAAATATTTTAGACTGGATTTTCTTACCACCACAATTAAAATCATTCATAGTGTTCATGTTGAGATTCTAACGTGGTAGTGATGATTTAACCTTGTGATGGAACAAGGATTGATCAACGTTTTAAGTGAGGAATCCTATCTTATAAAGGGGCCAATCATTCTTCGCTCTATGTAACTCATCAAAATCTTTGCCAAGTATAGTACAAGTCGATAATAGAAAACAATAAATTGTTTCATATATTTTCGTTGCATTCCTTATTATATTTTTATAAAACAAAATGGTGAATGAAAAATCCTGAGTATCCTATACAAATACAAGATCCTAGACATTCTTGCTGCCGCTGTGTCATGTGTAACGGCTTTTGTCTCCGTATAGGTAATTTGAGCGAGATTTAGGAAAATCCAGAAAGACAATGGCTAGCTTTTACGAAAATGACTGCGAAGCCGTCCCCTAAATACGAGCTCTGGATTTTTCACCAATAGCGCTTATCTCCAGATCTGACAAAATGAACCTACATTGTCTTATACTCAAAGACCATATTAAAATTACACAACAAAACACCATATTAATATAATATCTATATAACTTACTGCTCGCGTGTACACTACTTTAAATTGGATATTACCCCTATAACATAAGGCAATTTAAAAGCGAAAATATAAAACTTCCTTCTTCCCTATCCCGTGAATATTTCGATAAATTCAGCCTTGGCATTCTTTGCACAAAATTTTAGCTTTCTGACTCTAAGTGTTTAACCTAGGCATTGATATGTCAATCAGTCAATAAAGATTTAGTTTTTACTACCAATTTGTCTAAGAAATCTTACAACATTTTTAGTAATTAAATTAGAATTTTGTACATGCAAAATTTTATCAGATATGAGTAAAATTATGTCCCATCCACGCGTTAAAGCTAAACTAACTATGACATGGAATGCCGGCAAATTCCAATGGATCCGTTTGATGTAAATTGTCGATGTGCAAACTATTCTTTAACTATTACAACGATGCAATAAAACAAATCCTTCATTGCATTGGTGTTTATAAAAACAGTGTTTCGGTACCCATTCCGACTGTTTTATTTGTTTGTATTCTTTGATTGACGACCCTACCTAGTTGAAAGTGACTCTTCGAATGTGATTACATCATAAATATTTGTTGTCCGTTCATTGATTATTAGTGATAATTATCTTATTTAAGTTGATGAACCACTATGGGTTTGTAATATTGTTCCCAATTTGCTTTTGATAAATCTTTTAGTGACAACTCAAATCATTCGTGATTTAAAATGTTCCCTTTGTAACCGCTAGTCGCCTAGTCGGTCTCAGTACGCACAGTGAGCCGTGCGCAGCGGCACTTAACTCTGAGCTGTGGACTCAGCGAGAGATAATACCTCACTGGACGAGGATTATAACAGCAACGTGCCTCTTATCGTCGCATCCTCATTGCTCGCAGACCCCTTTGACGACTGTTACCCTGGTACGTTTTGTATCAGTTTACACTATATTTCTGGTTTTGGGTTTCGGGTTTATAAGGTACCTAAACGGTTATTGGGTTTCTTTATTCGTAATCCGACTTCGCTTAGCTAATGCTTGAGTTCGTACTGAATAATAATAATTATGATTTTTCGTTCCTTAAAGTACTGGCATCTTATAGTAACCTTGATCATATCTATATAATTAAATTCCAATTATGTAGGTATTGTGTAAAGAATTGTATATTATTTTAATTGTAAGAATAAATACGTATCTTAGAATCGAGAAGTGCGTAAGCGGCCTCTATGCCGGATCTGAGAAATATATGAAAAATCAAAACATATGCGATACCATCTATCACATATTATACGAGATTATAAATATAGATTTTAGCAATTAATTACATTGTCGGTCTCGTGAAGACCACATGATGTATCCCAATGATATCTAACGCCATCTACGACTAGATTTTATTAAATGCAGATGAAGGCTTGAGTAGCTAAGATTAATGAATTAATGAATGAGATTAATGAATAATTAATGATCATTCATATAAGAACAAACAGAAGACATTATACGAATTTGTGGGTTGATATTGTGTGTTTGATATTCTTATTTTATGTTCCTCTCTTTTCTATCCGTATAAGTAAAGTAATTTGATTTAGATTTCATTATTTTAAGAGTGATATGTGAGAAAGATTCTAATCGAACTAGCAGAGCCACCGTCCCCTACCATCCATAGAAATCTATAACAAACCTGGAATTAGAATCTAGCGAAAATGTAGTTAAAAGTCTTGTTATTAAGGTATTAATAAAAATATCAGTTTGTTACTATTCGCTATCAAGAAGATTCTGGACTTCAGGACTGTTGGTGTACTATAATTATAAGGATCAATAGTAGACGTGTTTAATACAAATTAACATTGTATTTTGTACTGTTTTTCTGCAACAAACCTATGGATTAAAATAAAACTTAATATGATAAGATTGAGTTGTGAGCAGCGAGTGCGTAATACACATTTTCAATAAAATGGTTCAATTCACAAAATAGTAAAGCTAGTGTCTGTTGTTTTAATTGGTTTGTAAAGATAAATATAAACAACTTAAATACCAACGAGAACTGACAAGAAATTAAAATAGATATATAATTTTAAAAACAACATTATCATAGAACATCAAATTGAATGCGTAAGTGACTCATAAGGTGTGACTATTAAACTTTTCGAATCCAAACAATTGTGAAGAAATATCGCCATAGACCACCCGTCTTGTAAGTAATTATGGTAT
>DWPA01003156.1:0-14522 GCA_018251375.1 Calpodes ethlius
GAAGAGGAATTGCCTAGTTCCTTATATAGATCCAACAGGCAACGCTTTCCATCAAATTACTATTTTTTGTGTTTGCTAAGTATGAAACGAGATAAATCCCTGTACATCGCATCTTCTTAAAGTTACGGTCACTTCTTAGTTTCAACAGGCAATTCAATAAAGAATAATTAACAATCTTGTCTAATTTCAAAACGACGCGCGATGTACCCATTTTGCGCTACTCTTCACCCCTCATTGCGACAATGAAATCAATTTAAACTTAGTCACTACGTATTCCCAACGAAGAATACCGTATAAACTTGGAAGGAGCGATTGAATTTAGACTCTATTATCTAGTGTCTAAGTTCATGTTTGTACAAGATGCAATTAATATCATCTATCTGGTGCAGAACTGTACAGTCTAAGTGATAAAATTCATGCATTGCTAATTGCTCGCGACGAAACAAACGAAATAGGTGACAAAGGCGTTATTTCGAGTTACGATTCTATTTCGAGACGGACTAAACTTTCCAGACGCGGCCGGCACGCTCTCTGCTAATGCTATTTCTATGTCGTTAATGCACAAAGCGATGCCGAAGTAGTGTCAATGTCAGAAACTAAGACTGTGTATTGACATTTTGTGTCAATAAATAAATAACATAGTCCTTAACTTGGAGTTTCTGTGTTGTAAGTGCCATGTATGACACACGAAGATCAAAAACACACACTGAGAATGAAATCAGAGTTTTATGAACAAATGGCGGTCTGATATGGTATCTCTTATGCCTGTAATAGACATAAAGCCATTCGAACTAAACATTTGCCATCGTCCATGAACATCGACAAGCAAAAGGCATTTTCACTTGAATTCTATAATATCAATGCCTACAAATTATTCCAAGGTCAACATTCGGGAAGACGATACTGGCAATACTTCTCAATAAAATTTCATATCACATATACATATATATACCTACCGTCAAAATTCAACTCTGTGGTGCAGGTACTGATCTTCTCCACCAATTGGTACCACTTATTATAAACCTTGTCTACATAAGGGTGTACTGCAGTAGGGTTATTTGGCTTGACCTAAAGATAGAGAGAATCCCTTTCGTCCCAAACTTCCCGTTACTAACACTTACCTATTGTAGTCATATCTCACATATATAAAATAAAGTCGTGTTAGTTACACTATTTATGACTAACGAACGGCTCAACCGATTACTAGAAATTGGTGGGTAAGTGGCTCAGAACCAGGAGACGGACATACGCTACATTTTTTTGTAAAAAATAAAGCTTTAAAAGGGTGCAATAAGGAATGAATGTTCGTATGGTGAATACGTTTTCGTCAAGAATTCGTATGTGAACTTTTTGGTTATTTGGTCACTTAAAATAAAATCTTTCCTTGCTTGACGCAAATGTCATTGACGTAAAGTCATATCAACCTGGGATCATGCGAGCGAAGCCGCGGGCGGAAAGCTAGTTTATAATATAATATGTTATAGATGTTGTGCGCGGCTTCGCATACTTGTGAGAAAAGAATAGCAATAAAACGGTTGTCAATTCCATTAGAACATTGGTTGCTATGCAACATTTTTGTTAGACACTTACTTGAATTTGACTAAAATATACATCGTAATGGATCTTTCTACAGAAATGAGATGTTTATTCGTGGCAATAAGTACCCTATAGTACTCCTCATCCTTCCAACTATTTCCAAACCAATAATCATACCTTAACGACGATCTGTTGAGGTATGAAAGAAGTACAAACAAACAAAATTTCGAATGAGTATGGATAGTCATGATTTGAAAGATCATTCTGTATTGTCACCAATTTTCACTTTGTATACTGAAATAATTTGAATAACTTCTAAATTTTTGCGCAACAACATCTGCCGCCCTAACATTTTAATGAAGCGGGTATTCATGTAAATTACCATTTGTATTTAATATTTCGTTGTGAACTTATAACTAATGCCTAAAAGTACTAAATTATGTAGGTAAATTCAACGATTGTAAATTCAAATCTAGGAGTATTTTATTAAAATCATAAATATTACTTCTGTATAATAGAGAATCTAAAATACGTACCTGCATATAAAAGGAAAGGAGTTTGATCATGGAGAAAAAGAGAGAAATGAGGAAAAGAAAAATAGCGGGACCGGCTGAGTGCCACCTATTTCCGCCAACTCTTGCCTGGTACTGCAACATTGTTTTATATCTGTAAATTGTATAAATTAATTGTATTATTACTTATTTTAAAAGAGCATTTGTCGCATTATCGTGGAAACGTGTAGAAATAAATTAATTTTCTTTTTTTTTATTTCTTTCTTTAAAAGATAGGAAAAGGACAGCTGTTTATGGTTTATCATTGACTTCTTTAACAATGTTAAAAATAGCTTATAATATTCGGACATCCGTGCATACTAATATCATTTTCGTTAAAAGACGTGAGTTTCAATTATCTAATAACAATACACAGTGCTCAACTCAAATCAAATCAACCAATTCTGTATTGCAACTCAACAAATAGCTTTCAAAATAAAACCCACAGTAGGTGTTATTTTTAATATGAATAATTCAATAACTGTCAAATCGAACGAGAGATCCATTCGGTCTTGATTTGATTCAAATGAAATAATATATCGTTCGTGTATTGTAAGTACGGTCACGTTTGTTTTGTGAGCAAACATTTGCATTCTGATCTGACCGTTATAAATCAATGAGGCATGAGTTTGATATTCAGTCGCGCACAAAAGCTTTAATTAAATGTTAAAAATACAGTTTTCAGGTTAAGCTGCTATAGGTAGAGGATTTACATAGATTAATCGAGAGATCCTTTTTTAAAATGTCAACACAACGTCGTTTTGTTACTGAGTGGCAGATGTATTGTATATCTTGATACACTGGTGTTTGTTAGCATTCACCAGGAGTACCGGTGCATTTTAATTTTTCTTTGTTATTTTCACGACGATTTTGAACATTCACCGGTGAATGTTAGGGAGTTTGGAATCATTTGCTTGAAAAGGATAGCAAAATGTAAAATGATGGTTATGATTTAAGATTAAAAAACTTTGGGGAAACCAATTACGACTACATTTAGTTGCGCGGAAGTAAGGACACACTCTCAAAAGCGTCACAATACGGTTGTGATAACGTCACGTGATCAAAGCCTGCGCCCACGTACATTTAGATTTTTCACTCAATGCCTTGTTCTTTCGCCCGACTGTGCATGACGCATGTGATCATGCATAAGTAGCGATACTACGTAGATATTGTCATTTCAACTATCTCAGAATCATGACTGTCATCATAAATGCCAACGTTAATTAAGTACGTGTCATATAACGTAGCGTTGCCTAGCAACCAGTGTAAAAGCCGTGAACAACAACTAGTATTTATATAAAGAAACATACAAGAAAATGTTTAGTACCCTGTATTTCACTTTTAGAATTTTTTACAAATATTCTTTAGCCGCAGTTTTATGAAAACCGAACGGAAAATGCGGAAGTGGTGTAAATATCATTTTCTAGGTCGCACAATCATAGATATAAAAATCCACAGGTTTAAAATCTGCGTTTATAATCAACAATCAATATTTTATATCTGTTAATCGTTTACTTCATCACCTCAATCAAGACCTATTCAATTAAATCAAAATATCATGTAACATAGTACAATCTCGAGTCTCCGCGATTATAACCAAAGATATTATATTATGATGTTAAAAACCCGAGACTCACGTCTAATATCGTCAGCTGCCATCAGCACTGTCCTTGTCCGAAATAGTTTTACAATTCAATCGCATTCCATTACGCGGACTGTTAATTTGAATTGTTTTCATGAATCCCGATGCGACGCGATCGATAATATTTCCATAAAAAACTTCCGTACAACTTCATCATCACAACCCATTACTGTCTCATTGCTGAGCTCGATTCTTCTCACATCGTGTGAAGGGGGCAGGCCATATACCACCACGCTGTTCAAGTACGGATTGGTAGACGTCACACACCGTCGAGAACATTGTGGAGAACTTTTCCTTCACCGAAGCAAGTGATAATTAACATGTAATACGCACATAACTTTTTTGAAAACTAGAGGTGTGTGTAGGATTTAAACTCACGCCCCCGCGTTCGGAAAACCAACGTTCGAACCACTAAGCTTTCACTGCTACCGTACATTCGGTATTAATGTATTAAAATGTATTAATCCTATATTAATAATATATTATTAACTGCTCGCCATTACGCTTCCATTACGTTCTTGGTTACAAAATTCATACTATTATTAAACACATTATTATTTAAACATAAGTCTTCGAACGCTAAGAGCTTACTTAGTTCGAATTCTTTATTTCAAATTTTCATAAAGTTATGTGAATATTAGAAATTAAATATCACTTGCTTCATTGACGGAAAATATCGTGAATAAATTTACATGCAGAAAAGTGTGTAATAATTTTCTAAATAGTGTGTAAAGTCTAACAACGATTTGGCTTTGATTCGAGTTGTGAACTAATCCTTCATTGTGATAGTCCAGTAATGGGTCCACTATTAGTTCTAATGTTGATGATGAATTTTTATGTTTAAAACGTACTGCCTTTAATTTACTTTACTGATGATTCTAAAAAATGGCGGTGGGCCAAACTTACACATTACCATCTTATATAAGTAGCTTCAAAGTTCTGTAACTAATTGTCTCTTTGTTGTTTAAAATTAACGTTTGAAATTGCTACTGTATTCTTAAAAAAATATATAGTCCTTTAACATGTGATATGTGCCACGTATTTTACAACAGTGTGTAATGAGATAAATATTCAGACAAGTATTAACGTCACATGTTAGTATTAGTATTTACAGCCAGTTTAAGAAATTAATTGTATATATTTAACATTACATTAAAACCTAATAGTTGCTAACAACATTTGATACTTAATAAAGAATCTTTAAACATAATGAAATGTCAAATTTGACTTTAAATCACATTTTTGGTGCCACGATAATCACCTAAAGTTATTTTATGCAACGTCTTAAAATTAAAATTAAATTAATGCCTCCATTCTGTAATGACGTTTAAATACTCAGATTTGTGCAGTTGACTATTAGTTACAAATAACTCAAATACCTGTGGGACCATTAATTCCTTTGTTACAAACCTAGGCAATGTTGGTTTATATATCATAGTTTTATCCCATTACATCGTTAGATACGTACAAATCCATACTGTTATATAAAATACGAACTTACACCCAATTAAGTCTTAATAAAAAGATAAAAGATGTGATTCTCCGCCGGGCTGGTCACTGGAGATATGGTCGTAGTGTGTGGATGAATGAGGAAAATAATGGATGCTTTTATCTGCGGCCAGAATACCTACGTACGGCTAACTACTAGCGCATAGTCCGGTGGTAGAGGAGATTCACTTCACGGAGCTCTTTCTAATAATATTTATGTCGTGGTCCGATGTTTGAATGAGAAAATCGTGACTATTTAGATAATTTTCATTTCAATTCAAGTTTGTTTCATATAATTTCATTTGTATTATTTATCATTATTAGATTTAATAAATGAAGTAGCACTTATTTTTCTTTACAATATAATTATGTTATTTCAATTAATATACTAACCCTTACTAGCTAATATAATAACCATTTTTTTTTGTAATTATGCCTTTTACGATAATTTGCAATGGTCATCTATTACTAAAATTGCATAGCACAAGCTTATAGTCATGAAGTCTGCCAAATAAACAAAAATAATTCGCAGTAAGTTTGACTCAAGTATGCACATAGAGCGGCTTATTATTTGTACCATCGCGGTTATAGGACAATGTTGTCAGATTACTTACTAGAGTTACTTACTCGACACCTCAAACAACATGTATCGTATTACATTTGACCCCTAGTGAATACGAGGTTTAACTATTGACCTTGCTGTTAGAGGAAAAGTATATCGAACAGAGCTTATTCACCCAAGCAGTATGACCTTAAACGACGATGGAATTCAATGAAATCTATAACGTCACATATTATAACAATTTATATCGAATATCGAACTAAGATAAATGCATTAAAAGTTTACGGTAATAGTGAAAATTCATACACACGCACACAAATACACACACGCATGCACACATTCAAACATACACACAGAGAGACACAGACACCTGAATAGTAAAACGAATCGAATACAGCTCATCCACTCAAGCTGTATGACCCTAAACGACGATAGAATTCAATGAAATCTATAACGTCACATACTACTATCAATATGTCATATCGAACTATGATAAATATATTAAAATATTTGCGGTAACAATGAAAACTCACACCCACGCATGCATGCATACATACATACACACATACACACAATGACACACAGACACCTGAATTAAACAATTACCTTTTCTTATCTTTTATCTTCGTCGTAATTAGGTTAAAACTATGACACACATAAATAAATAAGTCCAAACTCGTTAAGTCTAATGCTCACTATTACAGGGAAGAGATTAGGTATCAACCAGCACAAAGCGACAGATTATTAAGTCGACACAATAACATCAGAACACAGTAACATACAATCATTCAAGTGATAAATGTCTGCTAATTCGTTTAAAAGTACCAACAATCGACGCTTTGTTTTCGAAAGCCCAAGAGGAAACATCAAAAAGACGTATCAAAAAGATTTCAAACTATTTTTTTAAATAGCATTAATATATTTTATTGGTGAACTGGCTCAAATAAAACAAACACTAAACATCAATTCAAGTTTATTACGATACAATATTGAAAACTAAATCCAAATCAAATCAAAAGTTAAACTATTTCTGAGATTACTACTATAATTAACACTCACCGTCAGTTACAGAAACGAACTTTAAATATTAAACACTACTAAATTCTAATTTATTATATCGTAATAGAAAATAACGTTAGACGATATTTTAATTACGACGATTAAATTATTAACAAAACGTCAAACTGGCATTTAAATTGCATTTTTATTGGAAAAATAATGGTCCAAAGTTACTTAGTGGCACGTCATAATATTAAAGATTCGTTAGCACTATAGCTATTTGGAAGAAGCAGTGATAGCCTGTTGGTTTTCCGAAATATGGTTTCTCGAACGTTGGTTCTCCGAATGTGGGGGCGTGAGTTCAAACCTTGTTCGCACAAGTTAATTATCACTTGCTTCAGTGAAAGAAAACATCGAGGAATCCTGCCCATCTGAGAATTCTCCATAATGTTCTCGAAGATGTGTGAAGTCTACCAATCAGCACTTGGCCAGCGTGGAGGACTATGGCCTGTTCCCCTCACATCGTGAGAGGAGACCCGAGCCAACAGTGGGACAGTTATGGGTTGTTATTATGATGATGCTGAAAGATATTTCTGTAACGTTTTAATTGACAGCTTTGTGCAACTGATTGACAGATAAACAGACCAAAAATGTGAAAAACATTGTTATTAAATATAGCGTTATTAAATACTAAATAAAAGGTTTTCTCAAATACCTTCCATGCAGGTTGATCACAGTTCTATTATATGGTTGGAATATATAGATATATTTATATGTAAATAACTGACTAATGAGAGTCATTTGTTAATAAGTCCCCTTCACATATGGCTTTCAGCAATACCATGAACCGTCTTGATATAATTGCAAAGATAGGAGAAATATTGCCCCATTCTGAAACTGCCTCATAAATGTTTGGTTATAGGAATAAATTTACGAGGTGTGCTTACGTCGCTTGTTGACGACTCAACATTCTATTGTTGACTTTGAAGTCTTTTGTGATGTATCCGAGTTGGCATAACTATACAGTATACGTTGGATTTCAACGGATATTGCGGCGTTGTGTCGGTTACCACGCCAGTTACGAAATTCTCACGTTCTGTCAGAAATTCAAATGCTCTTGCCACTTTGAACCTTGAGAAACATTAGGCTGTATACATTTTAGTAAAGACGTCTTGACTTGTTCTCGTGTTTTTCAGCGTATTTTTCTAGTAAAAGTGGCTTAACTTATTTATATCTTCTGTTAAATTGTGAAAATATGTTTAAAAATAATTGAAATGTTTAAACAATCTTAAACTTTAAATTACACGATTTATTATAGTTTCGACTTGAAGTACTCGTCTCTCGATCCTGTCAGCGTAGAATCTCGAAAACTACAAATTTTTATAAAAATTAAAAAAAATAGAAAATGCTAAAATAATGCATACGTTTTAGACTGCTCTAATACGGATTAAAAAGTGTCATGCAAAAGGCACCGAGAAACAGGGTTGTGAATGGCAAATTTAAACTAAATAAAAATGTTTTTGAAAAACTAACTACTGAGTTTTTAATAAAGCAAAAGTCTGTGTTACAATTTTAATTCGTATCTCGCAGAGGACGCGGCGCAGTTCGCGCCGTCACGAAAGGCCGAGACAACTATTTAATATGTTTTCTGTTGGAATTTCTTTGCGGGTTCCAACGTTCTTACACAGAACGGCATTTTCTACTCACGTAGATTTATGATCTCCGCAAATATTTCCGGCCAGGTTCCGGTGTTTACAATTTTTTTCCGTAACTTTTAATTGCTGAATAATAAATTAGATGCGGCTGGCTTCTAGCTAGCTGCTAGCTTCACTAATCTCTGAAGCTCTCAACTGTAACTACTGTGCTTAAATATATGGTTGAGATTAACTTTATTGTGTAGAATAACATCATATTATCACATGAATAAATATTGTGATGTTACTTTGAAGTAATTTTACGAAACTAGTGTATTCTAACTATAAAGTATCATACATGACTGATTCTTCATTTATTTTATAATAATTACGGCTGACGGCATTATAATCTGACAAAATTAAATGCACAAAAACAGTTACATCTGCTTTGTAAACACTGTATTTGGTTTTTAGTTGGGTTACATGCCTTCTCATCATTCGTTCAACGATCATTTGAAAGACAGTTAGTGCATTATATCACTAAATAAATATTAGTCACTAGTTAATGTTTCGTGTTTTAATTAATTATCGCTTCAAAGTGCAGTTAATATGTTTGTAGGCAATACGATTCGTGGAATGCAATATAATACGCGAATTTAGTGAAAGCCAGCGAAAGAGGTATTTATACATAATAATACATACATACAAATCGGTACCATAGTACAAATCAATACACATATTTCATACATAATTTTAAGTTTTAAAGGAACTGAAACATTATTATACAAGTAGACGGTCACGATGGTAAGTGGTCACCACAAACAGTCAATATCGAAGAACGTAGTGACGCATAATAAATTTTACTTCGATTTTCCGCACGAGCAAACAAGGACACGAACCTGCTCACACATATAAATTTTAAAATTTCATAATCGCTTGATACCTAACTACCCTACTTTGCTTAGTTTCCAAAATGTATAAAAAGGCTTCTACACTATGCTCATACACTATGCTTGCGGCACAGCTGACGACTTTCTGCCGCGCGGTTTTGATATCGGTATATAGCGATAATAATGGCCCGACGGCATTTGTCGCAGAAACCGACTCACGACCGGAAAGAATGAATTCACAATACTCAAGACACTCCGACAATATCGTCTTCCATTCATCAGCAAACAACTCGTAGATAATATAATAATATTTCTAATATTAACAATAAAAATAAAAGGAGGAGCTACAATTTGCAAAAGACGCCTACTGTGCAATTTACTTAAGAACACGATGTATCAATATGCATCTACGAGTAACAACGTCATTCAGTCAGGTGTGGTCTACACTAATTGCAGATTCCGTCAAATATTATATCAGAATAGCTATCTCTTTTATAATAGACGAATTAATGACTAATGTATACCTTTATAAAGCAACTAAAAACAAAATACCTCGCTTACAAAGCACACAGAAGAATTTATGTGCACTTGATATCGTTGGATTATAATAACAACCATGACAACGTTTAAACCCATGACATGACTATCTGATACGACATTATATTCATAGGATAATATTTACTCAAGTTTGGTCGAATGCACCCTAATTCGAAAATAACTGCGATACAATGACGACGGTATTAACGGAAATAGCTAACTGCCCATCGCGAGGGGTCTACCGATCAGGTGCGATCGATATCGCACGACGTCCAATCTTCGTCCGTTATATTGTTCAGAACGTTGCGTGACCAGTAGTCAGAGGCTTGTAAGTAATTCATTACCTTAACACCGAAGGCAAGTAGATTGATTTCCGTATTCACAATAAATACTGTGAGGTCTCACAGTGAAATAAATTGTAATATTTACAGATAAACGTTATGAGATCTTCCCTATTTAGTATTTGTTAATGACGGCAGAGTTAAAGTCATGAAAAAGTATAATAGTCTTTTCCTTTCGTTTAATTTTTCTCTTTTCCTTTTTATTTTCACCATATTATTATGCATAATCGACCTGAACAGTATCTATAATTTAAATTTCAGGAACAAGTAAGAATCAGTTAATATTTTTGAAACGTTGAAATAGTTTAGTATACTGGTTTATTATCTATGGATTTTTTTGATAGATGGATGGATTCTATGGATGGGTCTAGCGGCCTTTAGATAGTCACACTGATTTCAGAATCTCGTTTTGCTTCAATAAACTTATAAGTACACGCACATCGAAATTGATATTCATTTATTTTAGGCATTGTATAAATTTTACGTTCGCTGCATTCCATCGCTTCAAAGAACAATTTTCGTAGTTCTATCACTTAGAAAGTTATTTATTTATTTATTGCAATCGTGTCAAGACATTAATAACTAACCTATTCATAAAACCTAAGTTTTAACTATTATATTTTTTCCGCGAAAAGAAACTCGTTTTCCGACCCGCCATATAAGCTACAAATAAACCAAATGTCATCTAATACTGTTTCGTGGTTTCTGCGTAATGTTTCCACAAATAGACAGCCAGACGGACAGATAAATAATAATTCCAAATAAAAATAGTTTTGGCTTCTTTGTCGATAACAAAGCCAGCTCAGTACAATATGGAAGCGGCTACATGTATCCTAGGTTTATTGCTTATTTTTCGCGAAAATAATAAATGGATGCTAACATTTGAAATAAACAGTTCAATAGAAAGTCGCCGCAAAGTCCGATTTACTCTCAAAAAGTTGCAGCCAACAAATCTTATAAAGTTTTAGACAAGTTGTCAAAAGTTACCTCAGCCCGCGCCTCCGATGTTCGGTATTCAAATCTCAACGAGGCAATTTCTCAAAGGGTCTTCGTGGGCTAAAACTGCCATTTATCAATCCTTATTAACATGATCTGCAGATTAGTGCACAAATATAAGGGCGTAATCCGTCCCAGCTAGTTCTTAACGAGAACCTTGGAATGAGGCGCGTTCATAATATTCACAACATTCCTGCGTTTTTATTAACTTCTGTTTCATATTTAAGTGTTATGTTTAGTCGGGATTTTAAAGCGCAATGATGTTAAAAGAGTCTATTCACTAGTTTTGATGACACTCGCATTATAAATAAAATTTCAGTCGAATATACAATATGATTGTATGATTAATGTTGTAATCCGTGTATTTATCATTTACCTCGTTTTTCCGCTATTGTTCCACTGATTCCTACTAACGAGAGGATTATCAAGGATTATAAATAGATGGAATGTTATGTTCAGATAAATAAATATTTTCTACGTACCTACACAAATCTCTTTTGTATTTACACACTCACACACTAGAACTAGAAAGGAAGTACACATTTATTTCGCCATAACTATTCATGTACGTACACACTACTCATAAACTAAAAGTACTAATAATAGAATATTAGATCTTAAATTAATTAATATATAGGATTGGCTACGATTCCTTGTAAGACAAGAGAAATAGGTATCGTATCACATAATCATTATCATCATAACAACCCTTAATCATCCCACTGCTGGGCTCAGGTCTCTTCATATAATAAATATTATCCTCATTTTATAATCATGCATATTAATAAGCTGAAACTAACATTTTTTCAGTCGTATCGCAGAAACGGTGATTTCGACACCACCATGTATTATAAAAAACTTGGGAGAACATTTAATGTTTGTTTCGCTTCAATCAGTTTACAAAAACGTGATTTTTTATAATCCTGTGCATACAAATTTTCGGGTGTGATTTTTTTCCAAGAATTTTTAGTTACACTAAAATTTACTCAACAGATAATCGAACCCGGACTTAGCAGACAGTTCACTAAATAAAATTACAAGATCATTAATCAATAGTATATTGTTATATAACACCAACACAGCAAGCGGCAGCGTTAGTCGCAAAATCGCAGTTCTTTTCCTCTCATACAACGAAAGCTTTGAACCCTCATCATCTTTAATCGTAGCAGACAGGTCTGTGCTAATGAGAAAAATAATGAGGGCGAGCGGCTTTAATCAGCACCCGAGCACCAAGCAAAGGGATCTCTCACCTGTATCGACACCATACTGAATGAAATGGATACGAAATAACAAATTGTTTATTTATACTCTGCTCTATGAACGTTGGAATGTTTGGGCTTTTGATTCAACGTGTTTGTGTTTATTTGTAACTGGCAAATATTTTTACTGTTTGTTACAATTTAGTGGTAATAGGTGTTTGTATTTGAGCCTATCTCTTCACACTTTTGGTTTAATATATGCGAAAACAAAATTATTATAGATAGCGGTGGTCTCGGTTTTTTTTTAGTTTTTTTTTTTTATTTATTGTAAACAAAATAGTACAAAAGTTAGCTTTCCTATTCAGCCAAACTATTCAACATTTTGTTGGCTGTTTTTTATTATGTAACTATATTTTATACGATAAGGCAAACGAGCTTACAGTGCCAACATCCATGGCACTGTATGGCTAGTAAAGCCCATGTACGGTTGCCCTGTCTGTCGGGTTATAATTGTATTATAAACAATTGTGATGTAGTCTTAAGAGAAAGATAGAAACAAATTTATTTACGGCCAAAGAAATAAAAATAAATTACAATTATATATGTATATGTGGGATTTTACAATTGAAATGCTGATGAAGATTTTTACGAATTCTTTATATATTTTCTTCAAATAAAAAGGACACAACTTCAACTGACTTTCAACTGATTGCTAAAAAACTCCATGTTGACATCTCAACAGACGCGGATAGGTATTGTCCCACATATCTATAATATATGTATATAAGCATATAAAAAAACACAAAAAAATCTAAACATACAACATAAGAAATAAGAATTAAAAATAAACGAAAAAAGTAAATAAAGGCAACTGTAAGTTAATGTACTAATTAACCTGTGCTGCAGTACAAAGCCGTAAATCGGACTGGATTCAGCGAAAGCCGTGACCACACGGCACTGATTTCACACACACACATATATAGAGTACAGTTTAGTTACCGATTACATTGATAAAAGAGGTAACCATCTGTTCTCAACGGTAATAACTCATCTGTGATCAAATTTGAACAACATATATATATATATATGACTGCCCCCTAGCCCAGTTGGTAGTGACCCTGCCTGCGAAGCGAGGGGACCTGGGTTCGATTCCCGGCCGGAGCAGATATTTAAGTGACAGATAAATATTTATCGGATCATGGGTCATTATTATATTTACAAGACTAACATATCGCTTATTTGTTTTGATAATATGTTATCTTAAAAATCACAATTATACACTAGAACATTTTTTACTTACAAAAAAATTTTTTACTTAATTGTGTATGTTTTTTACCTTTATTGTAGATTACTTACAAATTTAGCTGTCTCAAATCATAAGAATGTTTTGATAATACATTAAATTAAATTAATAACAAGTTGGAAGTCTGTTAATGGAGTCCTGTCAGTAAATATTAGTAATATTCACTATTTGTTCCATTCGAAAAACTAATCTACATGTGAGCCAACTTATCAAAATCTCCAAATGAATACTAAAATGTAATAAGTAAATAAAAACCTGACATGTTACTCATTACTTTAATAAGGAAAACTCAAAATCAAGTGCCAAGTATCAAGGACGAAGTGCTGAGTTAACAAACATAAAAATACCACCGAAGTGCGAACCTCCTTCTTTTTTTGAAGTCAGTTAAAAATATTCCCAGTACATTAGCAAGGGAACCTGACTGAAATAGGAATGAGAGCTACTTTAGATACAACTTGAAAGGATATACTAAATTAGTCAAGTATAAGTTTAGCTTGCGCGTTCAAACTCACGTATGTCACATTGACAATTCTGGATTCCTCTAAATCTATAAAACCTTATTAACGTTAAGGGGTCCTATCTTTGGATAAAAAATGCGGTAATAATGTACCTTAGCTTTCGACTCCGGTCTTTGAGATCTTTGGTTGTTGGATATCGAGTGATAGGAGACAGGCGATAAGGGAACATCAAAATAAGGTATCAATGCCTGTAGGACTAAGAGAGTCACACCGCGACATTGCTTTTAGAAACACATTATGAATATTCCTGGAAGATGAAAAAGAAAGAAACTAGAACGATTTATTTTACTTAGTTAGTAATAGTATCTGTCTATATATCTTATATT
>DWPA01003157.1:0-14520 GCA_018251375.1 Calpodes ethlius
CATTATGGAGAACTGTCAAGTTTCCTCACGATGTTTTCCTTCACCGAAGCAAGTGATAATTAACTAGTAATGCGCACATAACTTTAAAAAAAATTAGAGGTGTGTGCCGGATTCGAACTCACGCCCCCACGTTCGGGTAATCAACGTTCGAATCACTCGGCTGTCATTGCTTTAGTAAAGCAATTGTTACAAAATTCATTTCACTGACAGAATGGAACATAAAACATGGATGTATAATTGAATATTTCAGGTGGCGATCCTTTCACGGTTTTACGGTTTAGAAATGGCAGTAGTGGACACACTAAACGCAATCATAAATAGATTCGGAGAGGACAAGAACTACGGCCAGCGAGTGTTTCTTCTGTTCGACGGGGTGCATTACGACCCATTGTATCTCGAACAGTCTGACGTAAGGGATTCATTTGATAAATTATCGTTCACACACTCACACGATCACTGTAGGAACGCGCATAAAATATAACTCAGAATCACTTTTCTAGAATAAGCATCGATTTATCTATCACATCAACGTCTATCCGGGACTCGAAGAAAACGTATCTCGGTCTGCAGGTGAGGTCACAATCATGGCTACAGAATTGTTTGTTAAAAAGTTTCATCCACCACCAAGCCTTTATAAAAGGAGGGTAAGTCGCCCAGTAATCAGATGGACTGACGACCTGAAGAAGACAGCGGGCATTCGCCGGATTAAGAAGGTTCAGGACCGGTCTGAGTGGCGCAAATTAGGGCAGGCCTATGTCCGGTAGTAGATTTTCTGTGTCCGTTTCTGTACGGTCTATGAAACCGGAACAATACAAAATCCAACGTTTTCAAAAGCCAACGTCCATTCAATCTGCGATACAATTCACAGGTCGACGTATAATATATAATCGTGAACTACCCTCTTATTTCTTGATATATAATAATAAATACTATTTCAGGGCGGCATCCAAACAATATTCCCAGCTGAAGACCTAGAAATATACTCGGAAGCGGAGCAGTTGGCGCACGAAGCGAAATCCTCGCGGCAGTTCACGGACTTGAACAAGTTCACCCTCAAGTGTATGGTGTGCGACAAGTCGTTCACCGGCCAGGTGGAGGCACAGAAGCACGCCAAGGAAACCAAACACACTAACTTCGGGGAAGTGTAGCAGAGGCTTTAAGATAAGGGTGAGTTCCCACTGAGTCGTCACGATGCGTCGTCGGTAATTGTTGTGGAGTTATAGTTGGGCTATAACATTTTTAAGGTTTCGTATTTGAGGTTATGAAACGGTAACTATAGATTCAGTCACTTGTCTGTTTGTCTGTTATACTTTATCTCCTTGGAAAATGGAAGTTTTATTGGGCTTCTAAGAGTTAAATAACTTATTCGCAGACTTATGCCTTAAATAACCGAGGGAATTAAAATATGTAATAAATATATACATTTTGAACAACTTTAGAAATATTCAACACAAAATGGATGTCTAATTTTCAAACGAAGAGTATAAAAGATTTTATTTAACTTATCGTATTAAAAGTAAAATTTTATATTATCAAACTTTGTACAAGAAATCGTAAAAAATCAGAATACATTAGGGTTACCTTACCATCAACTCCAGTTTAAACTTGGCGGTTTCTTTCCTGACGACAGACTGTCAAGATGACGGGATCGGTTAGAGACGACAGGCATCTGACGATAGATATCGTCGCGACAGTGTGAACTCAACCTAACTAATGTCCATTTGCTCATAAGAACCTTGTTCACTATTCATCGTTCAATCAGGCGTTCCGTAACGCCGACACGTTGACGTCACAACAGCTAAAATAAATCGAATTGTACATTTTGTATGTGTATTGAGGCAAAAAATATAGTGTAATATTGTTGCTAATAAACCGTTTTATATTGTTACACGATTGTCGGGGCGTCTGTCCATTCTTGAGTCTAAGCTGACTTTTCTTTATCGTTTTCAACCAATTTAAGAACTATTATGCTTTTAAATGACGTCTGTCTTAAGCATTTATCTATCTTTCTATATTTTTGGTTGGCTTTTTTATGGCTTAGCAAGATCTTAAGCAAGTCATCTTAAAATCAATGTCTCATATTATTTCATTTATTGTTTAATAAAGGACACGAATAAGGAAAGTTTGCAAGGACACAAGTTGGATGGATCCTTGTCTTTCATACTCGGATTATATTATTTATGAGTCGATGAATAACTTACATTCGAAGTCGTTCTGTTTATAGATATATTATGAAGTTGCTTATTTTAAGCATCACAATAATGCAATAATTTATTTATTTTAAATTAGCTGATACGTTTCAGATGAAATTAATAGCAAAATTTTAACTGTAAATAATCAAACCGCATTGTTGCTTTGCACTTCACATAGTTGTTAATATGTTTATTGTATGAACTATGTTTGTGAGGAGTCCCTTTATTTTCCCGCGAAATTCAAGTTTTTTGTAGTAGTTTCTGGAAGGTTGGATTGTTTTTCGTTAAACGATACGTTTCATAGGACTCATTTCAAAGAAATTGCTTTTGTTGGACACAACGGAAATCGGTGTTAAAATTTGAAAAAATAAATTATAAAAAGTTGAATTTTGCGAGAATATGGGAGGGAATTTTTAATACTTTCTGCTTATCTCTACTAGCAAACCAGGAATTATTGTTTGCTAAAAATAATCTTTGTAATGAATTTATGAAATATCTACACAATGAGTATGTTTTGGGTTTAAAATGATTTTATTTCTTTATGTTGTTTTAGGTTTATTTATGGATGAACCCGGCCTTTTTAACCTGCCAATGTTGATGTCTCGATAGCTTCTAATATTCACGTGCTCAAAAATCTCAGTAAATCGTTTTTAGCACGTAACTTGCACTAGAAATAAACCCTAAGAAATTTTCAATTTGAAATTAATGTTAATTAATATTAAAGTTTTTTTTTTTATTTTTGGTTCTTATTTCTTTCTCTTATTTTTCTTTTATTACTTTTTATGTTGAAGAATCATTGGGATTTAATATACTAGAGCGGGTACGACGAAGATATTTAGTCAGAAAGTAGGGTGTTCTTCAAAGCAAAAATCAGTTTCGTAGTAACTACTCTAGTACAAAATACATTATTATATAAAAAAAACGAAGCAATAATGGTACATATAGAAGTTTTCAATATAGCAAAGTAATTGAAAACTAAAAAGATATCTAAATCATCGTAGTGTAGTAAAGATTGAAGATAGTTATCTTAGTATAACGATAAGTACCTCATTATACAAATTATATACCAATACAGCTTTATCTATAAAAGTTCATACGACTGTTGATTGATAAAGTGACTTCGTAGAGTTAACGCTAATAATAGTGCCTACAGTCAAGAGTGTTATATAGAGTTGCTAAGGATTCAATCGCACTGCCGATATCGAAGTCGTTAGTATTCTTGTTCTTGATTAGTTTAAATAGACGTTTACTTAATGGCACGAAGCTGGAATGTTTGATGTCAATGTGTTCGATGACGGAAAGCAAGTTTGCTGTGAGTAGCCAAAACATCGAAAAAGAGTCATATATAGTAATGGAATCAGAAAATAATACTGCGTCGATTCATCTAGGTTTCGTATTTGTACGCTGAAAAAAACGTCGTACGTAATTTAAAGTTAATAGCGTAGATAGGTTAGAAGTTATCATTCTTTTCTGAAATTTTACAAGTTTTTGGTTGTAGTGAAAAGTTGCTGTCTGACTCCTTACAGCAAAACTACTTTCCGTTGACGTAGTATACACTTTCATGTTTCATGTTTGCAATAACTAGAAAGGTTGGGGATCCGAATGGACGAGCATGGGCGTACTGGGAAGCATCTACCTCCCCCTCCCCCCTGGAATTTGTGTGCTCTCGTATGTAACCTCTTATTTCCCGACCTCCCGGACTAAAGTCTGATTCCCTCTCCCAGGCCAGAAGCTGGGTACGCCCTAGCCTCAGCTACTCAGCTTTAGATTGTGAAAGATATTGTCAGTGTACCTTTAATGCCATATTGGAGTAAAAGTCTGGGAATTTATTGCATTCTACATAATACCTATGAATCAAACTGGGATATCCAATATACTAAACTTTAGCCTTGGTAAGGGCAAAACTTATTTATGCCAAAAGTTACTATTATCAATATGTATTATTTAGTGAAACGCGTATTAAATTAAACAGTTTTTGGATTTATAATAACAAAATATAAGGACATTCGTAATTTGCCAACTGACTCACCGTTCCACTACCTGTAACATATCAGAAATCGGGAGATCCAGTATGTCAGAACTGTTACGTCATAGCTTCAGTTTCGTGTCATTAAATAGATATAGTTACTTATCTTTAGTTCTCGTAATATAATATTTTCTTGTCTTCTAAACGTAAACTGAAAACGGTAAACGGCTTACTGAACATGAGTCCAAAGTACAACACAAATCAGTATTGAAGATTTTCGTGCTAAAGTAAGGTTGTCTGGAAAGTTCGTGTCGATTTTCGGCATGTGGTGCGTGAGAGCACATATATATACAATTTTTGAAAACAATTGACATGTGTACACTACATATTGTAAAAGAGATAGCTTCAGCTATATTTGGAGAAAAGTTTGGTTATTTTCGTCAATATTTGAGTGAGCTGCGTTTTAATTGTCCTAAAATATTGGCACGAACTTTCCGGACAAGCCAATAGATACATGTACGTACCGATGGAGAGTAACTGTCCTCCCTAGCATTTGCGTGCCTTCGGTACGTATCTACTTTTGTCTATCTAAGTTCTTGTTTACTATGCATTTTCCCCCTCTAGTCGAAAAAAAAAGAGCAAAGCCCCCCTCCCCCCCATACTAAAGCTAAGTAATCCAAGCCTAAAGCTGAATACGCGTGTGAATGACGTCAATTCGATGTTCAATTATAATGTGTGCGTTTTACGAAGTTAATGCGCTTTCAAAACAAAAAAATACATTATACAATAATTTAAAAATGTATTTGAGCTATAAATATATTGCTATATACGTATATGGCTAACTATCTCAGGCAGCTTCGTTTGGTGAATGCTTGCAAGCTACCAATGACGAACCTTGCGTAGTTATGTTGATGCATTGAATTACAATTAAGCTAAAAAACATTACTTTCCTTACGAAGCATTCGAGAACACGTTTTTTTATTGGAAAAATGCCAAGGTTACGTCTACGTCTCGTTTATATTTAGACAATTTGGTACGCTCAAATTTTGTTAATATTTCTACTGTTTTTATGTATCCAATATTAAGGAAATTAATTATTTATTATATTACGAGAATAAAGAATTAAAATGATAGTAAAACGCTAGAATTATTTTATATATAGTAAACGTAAGTTTTGGGAGACTATTTTTATAACAATGGATAAATTACATACCAGTTTAGAGGTGGTTGGACTTCTGTACTTCGGCGAAGCAGAACGCTTTGCTTCGGTCTAGATCTTATTAAGATGGAACGCTTCGATTGACACAAACGGATCGTTTCACTTCATTCTACAGAAGTAACGCTTTTGTTGACAAACTTAGACACGCAGTCCTGTTAAAAAGCTATGAAACATAGAGAATTAGCGTCAGGAATGCCGCATGATTTCTGCAGTATCCAGAAAAATAAACACCTGTTCTTATTACACTGCATTCTTCACATCCCTTAATAGTTTCACATTTGACGCTTGCAAATTTCAATTTAATATATACTGGATTATTTGAACACATTTTTGAACCCACTGAAATCCTCGCAATTGCGTACCTAGTATGTTAAATTATAAAATATTTTAACTGTAATTACTTAACGTTTAGTATCCCTCCCTGTCAACAAGTATGTGGTCATAGCTGGTCTTCAAATTGTCAGTGACTGCCTGGCTGATTGGTAAATAAATAAATTCAATTATAACTTTATTTCATTCACGTTACCCTTACCTACCCTAACCTAACCTACTAAATTTACCCCGTATTCGATCCTGTATTATTATACATATATACTTACATTATAACTTACCTAATAGCTACTTCCCAGCCCAAGACTACACTACAAGAATACACTTCAATAAAACTCAAATCAGAAATAAAATAATAGATTTGTATACCTACATAAAAATAATCTTAAAACTTAATCTAGAATCACCAATCTTCATACAAATTATTGGCCCTTCCCTGGACCAAAAGACCAAACACGCCCATGGGTATCTCATCGTCATCTTCTGGTAAGTTTTTTTTTATGTAAACAGACAGCAAATGAACAAGCTATGTTCTAACGTTCATAGTTCTCCTCCTAAAGAATAATAAACTAATATTCTCATTATTAATAAGGACTGTAGATTATAAGCCTATATGTTACATAATACTCAAAGGATTTAACTACAGTGCCTCCTACAGTTCTATTCGGAATTTGCTCAATTTGGTGATGCAAGCTAGTTTGTTATTCTTGTTTCATAAAAATAAAGCCAAGCCCAAGGGTGGACAAGTTATTACACGTATAAGAAGTCATATTTACTCTTAGGTACTAAAACAAGGAGAGGATAAAGTCGCAGACATCAGTTTTATGACGTAGGTAATTCATTTTGTTTACGTGGTTCGTGAGTTCCCTCAAAAATGTGCCTTCTAATTAATTATTACAACTCAATTTATTGCAGTAAATATATTTGAAAAGAACAAGTTATAAAATTGTGCTATTTATTTATTTATCTAACAGACACTAGTAAAATCCTAACATAACCTTAATTATAGCATAACATATATAGTATGCAGGGAAAATGAAATAGGTACGCGTCATTCGGCTGAAGAGATCGAATAGTCAACTGATTGCGACCTACCCTGTGTATTAAAATAAAAAATTCAAAATGTAATTTTTAATGGGAGTAACGGCTAGATAAAGTATCAAATAAACGTTAATTATTTGCAGTATGTACAATGTATTAACTAAATTAAAGTACTGTAGAGAAATTACAGTAAGGAACGCGCGTGTCAGACAGCGCCATCGTGAGGTTAAAAGTGAACCAATAAAACAAACCAGTACATTTTATTCAATTTATTTGTAACACAAAAATGTACAATATCAATAAATATAGTACCTAGTCACATCAGCTCCTATCACTTGTCTTTATACTATAAATCACGTTACAGCGTTGTTTCACAACATGACACTTACAATTAACTCACAAACTAAATTCAGTTGTGCATTTACAGTGGGCCATCCATAGCACTAGTTGAGACAACGAGAGTATTTTATACTCCACACGAGCCAAAATGACTTTGGTAATTCGATAACGCCTAGCTCGATCTAAATAAATTATTATACAATAGGACGATTTGAATTTAGCTAACATAAATTTTAAATTTTGTAACACATTAAGGCGTTGCGCACACCGCCCACCGACAAATGTATTTTTTATTTAATCTATATTTTAATACGTGAAGGGAGCATGTATTTAAAAAATATGCAAGCAATATTTTGTATCAATAGTTTATATAAAGAGGAAGTACAGAAAGATAAATTTTACACATCATAATGTAGTTTCTAGATATTATCCGCGATTTCGCACGTGAGTATAAAAAGAACTGCAATAAAAAGGTTATCATTTCTTTTCTGTCATCGGTTGCCAGGAAACGATTTTTTTATTGTGAGCGAAGTAACCAGATCTTGAAAACAATAATAGTCGTGTCAACTAAAGTAGAAAAGTGTGCCCAACGCCTATGACAACAAATTTTATTAGTCAAGAACGCCTATGCCATCAAGTTTCATTAGTCATGTGAGAGGTATAGAGATGTCGCTGTGAACAGTTAACATAACTTTAGATAATTTAGAAGATGCTCTACAATATATTATTATAATTTAGAAGATTAACAAAATATATCCCTTGAATTTTTACTTTATGTAATACCATGTTTTTATGATATGACAGAATATTTATCTTATAAAATACATATTTTATCTAGAACGCCATTTAAATTTTACAAACATTAATAAATAATTTAACCGAATTCATATTATATTATAATATATTATTATTTACATACAATTGTTTCGCTATGGATGCTCCCAACTAGATCTTACCCGAGAAGTATTAGTTAAGCGATTGAAGTTAAAACAGCAAGAGACCCAAGTCATTCTCTAACTACGCAATTATACACTTCTATGATAATCTCGATCGGAGGGTAGAACTACATTTGAACGGCGGTACTTTTACAATTAGAGCAACCATTTTATCTTAATAGACCAATACATTTTAATCCAACTATTTTATTCCAATGAGCAAATCTTATTCGTACTAATAATTTATGTATCCCATATTCATCCCCACCAGATATAGTCCTACCCTCATAAATTGGTATATTGCATCAATTTATAAACTCTTAGCTAAACTCACGTCTATTATCTTTGTACAACCAACGCTCCTAACTTTGTACAACCGTTTCGAACGAGTTTAAAATTAGAAAAATTATTCAAATCTCAACTTAGTCCGATTCCGATGCACACTTAGAAATATTAGACAAAAAAATTAAATTAAATGTATTTGAAAAGCGTCCTAGTACTACGGCAACACGGTTGATTTTTGTGTGTTGTACTTAAATAAGTAGAATCGTTTAGTACAGATTAAAAATATATTTAGGTGTGTAAAAGCATACCGGTCTAAATGCTGCGAGGTGTAAATGGACTCATAAGCCAGAGCGAGACTCGCCATTACGTGGCTCATTGGATGTTCTATAATATGTATATATAAATACAATACAATTGTTACTATTTTTATACTATAAATTTGACTTAGGAACCAATAAAAAAAAATTAAATTCCTATTACAAAAGTTAGATCCAAAAATGTCAATAATTTAAACATTTTTTTTATAAATAAGTATATAATTTTATCGATTCATTTATAAACAAAACTTTACTTTACTTAGTAACTCGAAATCCAATCGATAATCGATATTAAAGAAATGAATATTTATCGATACATATTATAAAAACATCAATGTCACATAATCACGAATCGAGCTCCAATATTTGAAATGTATTTGTATTCCAACACTAGTGTTATTTGCTTACTGTACAAATGTAAATGTTCGTTCATCTATCAGCACAAGGAAAGACACTTAAACTAAGGCAGTTGTTAGCGTATACAAAACCAATGTATTATTTAAGTTATCGCTTAAAAGTATTAAAAGCTTAATTTATTCGAAAAAAATTGCCTCAATATTACTAGTAAAACTCTCACTAGAAAAACTCTTTTTTTTTTTCAAATTAATCTCTTATTTTCATCTCAAATAATAAAAATGTGTTTTTTTACACTCTCGTTGATTATTCATACAAACAGAACAAAAAAAATATAAAAAATATATATTTAAATAAGAATATGGCTCTATTCTGGTACACAGCCTTTGACAAAGCCCATTGAGATAATATTCGGAGACCGGGGGAACGTACAGGGTATTCTTTTGAACAGAGTAAATAATTAGATTGACGTAGCCCGTGAAATAACACATATTTCATACTTATCCACAAATTTCAAATTGCCTTTTGAATAAAATACAAAACAATTATTGAAAAATTTAACAACATTTATCTGTAAGTAATTATTGCTGGTACTTTTTTTAAAGATAGAAATTACAACATAATTTCTTAGAATAAGTATAGCAACTATTTCAAGCGGATATCAATAATATTATCCTCCAACCCAAGTTCATTGGTCTCTGCTCAAACCTTTAGAAGAAATGCCCTCAAAGCGAAGACTGTATCGAAAAATTTAAGAAAATGCTGTGAAAATTATAGAACTTTTCATTGTAATCATAACGATTTTTGCAACAGAAGAGTATTTAGCCTATGGACGTGTTAAATCGCTTGCTATTTGGGGGTAATATATACAAAAAAAGTCAATATACAAGCCATTTCTCTACAATAGGCCTTTTGATCATGTATTACAATATAGTACCCAAGTAAAAATATTTTATTCATTTATTTATTCAATAATGTATGTACACAAATAAATAAATATAAGGAAACAAAAAAATGCTTGATTCCCATGGAGGGAGGATTGTAAGACAGAGATGCATATATATAATTCCTATTACATAGAAAGTGTACACTATTGTGTCATTCGCCACGTAGTTTTGTCTCACCGAACTTAATTAATCTCAATTAATTAATGACAAGTTTGGTAGACATATTTTTATTTATTCATTGTTTTTAGGAAAGTTCGTATTGTCATATTAGTAATTGTAACTATTGTATGCTATTATGTTACAAAAGGAGAAGCTTTTGTACCGTCATGATTATAATATATTAAAAAAACATGAATATTGGTCCTTCGAGCCGGATAATTTATAAAGGCAATTTCGATTGCATCCACTCTCTGGTTGTATTGACTGTATTCCTCCCTCTATGGTTCATAAGTAAAAATGCAGCTTTAAACAAATATACGGGACCTGTAGTAAGTTAATATTAAATGCCTTTTATTTAATGTAAATATTTGCGTATATTAGGCGGGGTGAGTCGGATTGTTCTGTAAGCGATACATTTTAATCATATTTATAATATCTCATATCGATACATTCCCTAACATTTGTTTTGGTGTATTTTACTATAAATTGTTTATATTCTTATCGAATATTCACAACTGATTGTTTGAATCTTCAAAATTATAATATGTACAATATTTATTATACCCTATATAATATTTCTATGAATTTTAAAATACAAATTATTTGTCTGGTCAAAAAAAAAATACATATCCTATTATGAATGAATATTGCAATAATTATAAACGAAATCTTGGGCCAGATTAATAAAAAAATATGTATAACTCAACATGGTAAAATCAACTTTAGCTACTGCGGACTGTTGTGACAATTTGCTACACATTAATTTCGAGGTCTTTAGAACTACCGGACACTCAGACCTACAGACGATAAATCTTATCTTAGTCGTATCATTGAACCCTTTAGATACCCTTTAGATATACCTGAGCCAATAACCAAGAACAGAATTATTTTATTGTATAGTGGTATGATGAAACATACGTCATCAATTAACTTCGTTTAGCTCATATCTAGTATGTTATATCCAAACGGATCCGATTGCAATATGTATCCGGTATCATTGAAAATAACAAACATCTGATAACCTAAATAATTCAGTTACAAAAACATTATTTCTAACAACCGGTTTCAAAATATCCGCTCATTAACCGATCCGGCATACACCAGAATCCGGTAGACCTAAATCGGCGTCAACAATCCGATAAACTATAGTAACCGGTATACATATCCGATAATAGCGTCCGGCATACGATGCCTCCCGGCCCCGTCCGGTATCCCGGTTGAGATAAGTGTGTATACTTGTCTACTGCGGCTTGGGGTAGGAGAAGCGTGGGAGAGAGATGCCGAACTTGGTTTCAAGGCCGGTAAGAACGGGTGTTGCCACTTGGTACCCGCCGATGTGGTCAGCCTTACGCCGAGACTCCTCGATAGGTGTCGCCACGTGCAACTCGGAACCAGCTGGTCGCCTGTTAAATAGCAAAATATGCTTTTAATTAAGAATACTTTAAAAAATCAAGAAAATCATTAAGCATTTAATATATTCAGGCCCTAAAAATAGTTTTTACAATAATTCATTCAAACATTTTTATGATTACAATAATATTCATGATGAGTCAAAAAGCTTGAGATATGGCCAATGGCTCTGATTGACTTTGGCTTAGTTGGCTATTTCAATGCCACGTTAACATTAAGTGACGTCACGTCCACATACTGATATCCTGTCTTTGCAAACACTAGAATATCCCATGTCGTGGTTGCCATGGACAACGCACAAAGACTGTAACACACATATCCAGAGAAATTTTAACTCGACATTTAAATTTCTCTCTTAACTGGGAGTCGAACCTAGAACCTTCGTATGGAGCTCAGTTGTACTAACCATTATATTTATACGTATAATAAAACTTTAACTCATCGCTGTTTTACTGTATGTTTGTGCACGCTAATCTCAAAAATAGCTAATCCGTTTTGAATTCAGTTTTTAAGATTATATTGTAAAAACCCATTACACTACATTTGTTTTTTTCATTCAATTCAGTTAACAAATAACGAAGTTGTGTCATTTTATGTCAACGAAATCTACGCGTACAAAATCGCGGGCACAGCTTGTATCAAATATAGATGAATATAATACTTACGATCCTCCAAAATCGACGTAGAACAAACGCTGCAGTATCTCGTACGTGACCAGCGTCACACCGAACTGCGGCGATGAGCGGAACACTCGAGCTGTAACATAATAAAAATATTTGACGGCGCTTTCGTAGGGTCAAGTTTCTACAGAGTCAAAAGTTTAATTTAGGGATCGGTATTTAATTATATACAATTACTATAATTATCGATTGATTTCCGGTATTCTTTTAGGAAGTGACGTAACAAACCTCGTTTGAAGGTCATGACATAACAAAGAGTTAGTCAAGCTATCATTACGTCATGACCTTACCGAGATTATAATGATGTCAACCGTCGCAACCATGACATTTTAACAGCAGGACAAGATGTTCAAGTTATATATTATTACAGTTATCAGTGAGTTAGTATGATAAATATGTTACCTAGTGCCCCCTTCCAGAAAGCCCGGGCACCTTCCTCGGCGTATATTTTCCTCGCCGCGTCCAACACTCCGTTGTACGTCGTCTGACCCGATCGAGCTACCACCTACACAGTACAAATATATTTTGTTTATATAATAATCATCTACTATTTTTTTTACCCACAAACGGACCTACATAATACATCTTAATACTGTTAATAAATAATAGTGTATTTGTTCAAACAGGACATTAAAAAGAACATCCCATTAGAGAATATGAGAATTAAATAGCAATATATGTATTTATATGTGAAGGGAAAACCTTTGTGCTGCTATTTAAAAACAATGAAATAACATAGGCTAAGATTTTATATCGATAAAGTTTATATAAATAGGAAGTACAAAAAGATGCATTTTACATAATTGTGTGTTACAAATACATTTATTAAATAATATACATTGAATTACGATCGACTTCCAACTGTCATGCGAGTCTCTAGTTGTTATTGTTCGAAAATATGCGAGGAAAGACAAACAAAAATGCATATATAAAAAGAATTAATAAAATTAATAACAAAACTTAGAATTCTTTAATCCGTACAAAACCCTTTATACTGTGCTAGTAGGATTGTAGTCGCTAACGAATCCAACCGACCTGTAGTCGTGTTTTGATGACGTCAGCGGGGGTGACTAGGGACGCGGCCGGTATGCCGGCTATCGCACCGGCCGTCAGCAGCGTCAGGGGGTGGTTGTAGCCGTTCTCATCTGCAAATTTCGCCTGGAATGTTCAAGTTTATGTTAAAGAACAGAATTATTGATTATTGAGAGTGTATTAACACAACAATGAAATAAATACTAAATGTTTACGTATTGTTTAAATTACAGAGGGGCCACGTCTGTAACTGAATATTTTTGAAAATTATAATACTTTATTCTTAGATTATTATATTTTTTTATATAGTAAGAACCGCTACAATATTTAGTTATACATTTTATGTTTGACCTATTGCATCACGCAAAACGGGTCGAGGCTCACGTCTAGTCCGGTAAACAAAAAAAATCCCTATTTTATTACCCTTAATAGAATAAGGATAGCAAACGAGCTTACAGTGCCATAATTTATCACATTATAGGTTTTTTTACCTTAACATGCGCATAAGCCGGGAAATATATAGCGCTGAAGGGCACGTCGCGCAGGAGACACGCGCGCGCGCCCTTGTACAGGCCGAAGAGCCCGAGGTCCTTGACGACGGCCCAGGCGCGCACCTTGCCGCCGCCCGCGATCTCGCCCGCCACCTGCAGGCGGATCTTCACGATCTCCAGCGGGTTCGTGAACACCACTTGGGAACCGCCCGCCTGAAATATCATATAACGTTTAAAAACTGATAAAATTACAAATAAATACAAATTTGGGGCGAATAGATTACGTTGTTAATTTTAAATGTATTTTTAGGGTTCTGTAATCAAAATAGAATTTAGTCGGGCTTTTATTGCTATTTATCTGACTGAATGTCAGGTAACAAATACAATAAAAATATTACTTGGGGTGCATAGAGACATCTCCCAATTTTAAAAACTTAATATTTAAATAACATTAGTATTCTTTCATTATGTATGTGACTACAAATATAATTTATATTATGTTTGTCTTTGTGGTGAATAAAACTTACACAAGCACCGGCGAGGATTTCAGCGTACAGCGAGATATTTCCTTTCTTGTCCATACATTTGTCACGGACGAAGTCATTCACCTGGAAAGTGGTCAAACAACCTTTGATACAACTATACTATTATACCTTAACCGTATTATATGTAAATTATACCGTGAGTATTTTCCTTGAATTAAAAATAAACACTAACACACTCATACCCCCGCAGTAGGATACTCTGTGTCGCGGGCGACATGGAAAACACAAATAACACGTCACTGACACCCATGACCCGAGAACAAATATTTATTTGTCAC
>DWPA01003158.1:0-14518 GCA_018251375.1 Calpodes ethlius
CTAAGTTGGTACGGCCAATTTTCGACAGGTGGCGCCACGATCATTCCAATTAATTTCATATATTTCCGTGGTAGCTGGTGCTGGCGTAGCAACGCGCGCAGCGTTCAGCTAATTTAATAATATGATTGAACATTAATTTTTGTACAAACTATACGAAAAATGTTACAACTTTACAAATCCAATCCAATAAAATCGAATTAATTATAATTATGGCACACATCGATGGCTGTCGCAATACGCCTGCTTCGCTTTGCTGGTTAGTGCGTTCGCGTCTATTATTGTATACGCCCTAACTTAGTAGCTAACTGTTCAAGATGCTTACTAGATTTGAATACGTTGGGTTCAATAACCTTGATAAGGTCAAACGATTCAGCAAGAAAAAATCGTAAGTAGGTATTGTGAATACTCGTTGTCCTTATTCGGAAAATAAAATTTATCGTCTCGCTTTAATTTGAATAATGTGCCACTGAGCGGTCTAAAGACCTTCTGGCATTCATCTTATTTCATCTGGCAAGTGTTCAAGAAGCATTTGCCTTTATTTGTCTTTAGCTGGGTATAGATTTAGACAGCTTACTTTATAGCCATATTTGCGACATAAATTCTACTCTAATTATACTTTCGTTCATTCAACGTTGCAATTGCAATATCGTATCATAAGCTGATATGGCAGTGCTAGTAAATATATTATTAAAAGTTAAAATAAAACAAGAATAAAACTTTAAAAAAAATTGCATTCAGGTAGATTATTGTTTATAATTTGTTATATATTATATTCCTATAGAATAACTAATCATGATTTCTTTACAAACCTATTGTTGCACTGTTGTCAAGTAAAAGTAATATCTAAAGTAGAAGTAATTACTTAAGCGAATATATTTATTCAATCGCTAAGAATTCGAACGAAATGAGAATTGTCATAATATAGAATATTCTGCGAATAAGTTTCTCGAGTCATTACTTAAACTCAAGTAATGACTATATGTACATGTGTTAGAGTCATGTAAAGAAATATTGTATAAAAAAAATTCTCCATATTAGTGGAATACAATGTCAGCTAAGCATATTACAAAAAATATATAATTCCTTGGAATTTAAAAAATCACACAAAACTTTAAGAACTCCCGTTTTAGTACTTATTTCTATAAGTACATACACTAAATTTTTATGTTTCAAAATCCAATGAGCTGGAAAAAGAATTATTTTTATTTTCTGAACAGCCAAGAGAGTTGTTCGGTTTTTTACGACATAATTAAATACCAATCGAGAACGTTAAAGCTCTAATTGAAATTCCCGATATGGGTCTGAAATAATTGTTCCTTTATTTTTTTAATTAAATGGTTTTCTAGAACGCAACAAATAATCAAATATGTTGAGAACGTTAACGTCACCATTTAAGATCTGAATATGTGTTTTAATATAATTATTAATTTACTGATAACATTTTAAATCTGAGTATGCGTTTTAAAATAAGTATTCATTGAGAGAATATTAATATTTAAACCGCCTTAACTGAAGTCAGCTTTTCTGGATAAATTAATTCAACTAATAAGTATAAATTAGTTCAAACTCACATGTCAACTATTTGAAGAATATATACTCTGATATTTAGTGAAATCTACGCCAACTATGACATTGTCGTATTTGGATGCCTTGAATTTAGGACTAATAGAGTTTATGTAATAATTAATCTGTGAATAGGGCGTCGTACGAGGCGACAGATGTCGGCCATATTTGGTGGTAGGGCTTCGCATAAGGTATATCAAAATTATTATTAGGTCTTCCTTTCATTTTCTTTTGTAAAGCGGCAATGTATAGATGATAACTACGGCATTACTGATACCCAAGAATAACTACAACCATTAAAAATTCCGTAGCTAGAGTCTACCATTTTGTCGAATAATTACATAAAATAAAAGCTTTTTCTCGTTACATTTATAAACATTTCAGTAAGTTGTTTTAGTATAAGTATATTATAAATACAGTTTTTTTTATAAATTACCTCGCATATCTATATAAGTTCCAATGTTGATAGAATGTGAAGTCTTTACCGATAACAATATTATCCCAGATAGGTTTAAGAAACCCGATCAGCGAATATCAATCGGGATTGGATAATACAGTCTTTATCGCATCAATCTAAAACGATTTTCTATCTAGAGGGATCTATCCTGCGATCGCTTTGGACCGGCCAGCTAAAGGAAATCACACAAACAATTATCTTAAAAGGGATGATAATTGAACGTTCTCTTTGAATTGGTTTTTAGGATTCCGTACATTTTTTGACAAATGACGCCTTTCACGGAAATACTCGCATATTTGTCCTTCAGTGCAAATTTTCAATTCATATTCTGGATGAAAAGGGTTGAAATTTGGCCGAAAAGTTAATAAAGTAAACTAACAGTATGAAGGGTGAATTTTCTTTTTTAATCAGAATTTAAATTGAAAATTTGCATTAATGAAGAAATATCCATTTATTTGCATAAAAGTCATAATTTATAATAAGAAGTTCGGAAACTTAAACACCAATTTAAAGAGAACGTTTAATAATTACCCCTTTTTAATAATTATTAGTTGATTTAGTTAACAGATAACAGTTCGTTAATCTTTTTTAAATAAAAATGCATTAATGTAAAGCATTTATGAAGGTGGTAAAGGTTTAAAAGATGTACGAATCAATTAAATAAGAAATATTAAAAAAAAAAATGCAAATATTACTTTGATAAAAACCTACACGAAAATCGCTTGCACGAAATGTAAATAAATCGAAAAACATTCCTTTCCACCACATAATATATAAGTAATATAGAACCCGGAAAAAATGCAAATCCGACTCGAACTTAACAATTTTTTTAGACGCAGCGAGCTTCTCCGGAATTTAATCGATGACGTAAGCTACGGATTATGTCGTAGACTTATTTTCGTTCTAATTTAGAACATCGTCTCTTTTCAATGGATTCACAGCTTACACCAGGTGCAAATGAATATCAGAAATTAGTATCACGTATTTCCTCGTGGCGTAGGTTTGTCCTTTGTTTGTTTGGTTACAAAAATTCGCATCACGTAAACGGACGCGGATATCAATAGGATTACTGAGTCGGTATTAGGCAACCCTGGTATAATTCTCGGGTTTCAGCAGAATAATTTAAATAAAGTAGGGCTAAAAATATTATTATAACTTACAGTTCGTGATTCCTTCAGTGAGTTCACAGATGTTATTAAATCAAACGAGCTGACGTTATCATGATAGTAAAGCAGCCCTTGGACATCAGCAACATCGAAGGCATCATCGATTTCTGGCCAAAAAAGTAAAGATAAGATGAAAGAAAGAACTGTTTCTCATATCCTCAGTTGAAATACGACGAGTCATTTAGTCGCTAAATTATGAATTCTTGTTTAGACGTAAGCTAAATAGAGTAAGCAAGCATGCATCTAAATCCATTATTTGTCATTGAATTCGTGAGAATTGTATTCAGCATTTCAGATCAAAATACATAAACAAACCTAACGTAGCACAGATACTGTACTCCAAAGCAAAGCCAAAGAGATTGGCGGTAAAACATAACCATTCACGATGATACTTACACAATACGATGTCTGATATCAATTGCATTTAAGTTGCTTTCAACTCAAGCAACTGTACCCTTACTAATATATTTTATGAAGCATATTTGTGGAAGAATACATTTACGTCTATCTATTTCTATTGTAATTATAATTCATTGACTAAATTATTTACAGGTGATCTTATCATCATGTCAAGTTATTCTTTTACGTGTTTGCATACATTTGTTAGTAATCTTCTCTCTTCCACATCTGTATTATATGGTATAAATAGAAACCTGAATGAAAGTAATTTTAAGAATAATATCCAAATTTAGTACTTAATAATATAGTATTCTATGCGTGAGAGATAGAAAGAGACAGAAAAACTGTGTGTGTGTGTGTGTATGAATAATAATAACAATATAATGGAACTTTTGTATGTAAATGATAAATGAGCTGACGACCTACCTGATGGTAAGGTGTCGAAACCAAGGGGAGATCCACATTGTAATAGCTACTAAGATATTTCAACTGAATCACCTGTAAATTATTTCACGATTGTTGTACAAAAGCAGTGGTAGTCAGGCAAATAGAATACCCTACACCCACACGCAACTAACGGAACAATTAAATTGCTTGAACAGCTTAGTGATGTACGAAGGATAGCTGATGTCAAAATATCTATTGTTGTTCTAAATCTATCATCGTCATCATTAATCAGATCCCATAATTAACCCACTGCTAGGCTCAGGTCTCCTTTCATAGTGTGAAGGGGTCAGGCCATAGTCCACGCTGGCCAAATGCGTATTGGCAAACTTCACTCACTTTTAGGAGAACGCTCAGGTCTGAAGGTATCCTCGCGATGTTTTCCTCTACTAATTTACCTGAACAACAAACATCACATTGCAAAAATTAGAGGTGCATGCTATTGCATGGATTTGAACTCAGACCCCCGCGTTCCAGCGACCTATGTTGGGACCACTTCACTATCACTTGTATACATTTATAATAAATAACTATATTGAATGCACCTATACTTATAATAAATAATTACATTGGATTTTATTTTCAAAATTACATTTTTAGAGATCTAACTTTAAACCTGGTGCATACCAAGGTTTTAATAATAGTAATGTCATCACTCCACGTATACAAAATCCCAGGCAAAAGCTAAATTTAAAAGAATGATCACAAAGTATAAACATTTTAACACATGTATAAGAGATAAAGCGAAACGTACCGTTATATCTTACAAGTATACATATTTATTTGTCTGTGATACATTTTTATAAAAGTTAAATTACCCATTTATTGAAAAGTACCTGATAGATCAAAATCACTTGCAAATAAAAACACAAAAGTACACTCGCAAACGATATTCATATTGTGAAATATCGTTCGTAGTACATTTCCATTTGCCGCCAATAGTATTAAGCTCACCTGAACCGCTTTACGTGGCGGTCCGCTCCATTTTCATATTATTCACTTTGATGTCTCGAATGATTCAACGAAGACAGCGATAGAAATCGGGAGCTTTTCAAAATCATCGATATTTTGACGACCCCGTAACCCACGGTTCACAACTAAGGAGATTTCTCCCAAATTTAGAGGGAAAATATGTAGAATAGGATTTTTTTGGCATTCTATATTGTTAAGGGATTTTAGGGGCTTGCATGTTCTAAAAAAATAAAACGAACAATTAAAAATGTAAAAGTATAATCCTGCATCCAAAATAACCCGTTATATTAAATACTGGTGCTTATTGTATCTGTGCAAAACGGTTTTTTTAGTTATCTTCTTTTTTTCTTCTTCCAAATTATTATTATATCTTCTATAGTACTTGTATAAGTGTGACGTTGTTTAGGTGGTTTTAACAAATTTTTAAGGATATATGTTTTTGAGGGTAAGAACACTGTCGTAACTTAGTTGGTAGTGACCCTAAGCGAACCAGTGGTCCTAAGTTAAATTCTCTATCGTAGCTAACATTTATATGGACAATAAATGTTTTTATTTTTGGATCGCGGGTGTTTTGATCTCTCATTTGTGTTGTCCATACACAGAATTCCTATTACGTGGGTAGAAAGGTGGGTGGTAAGTAAAAATTTTTTTATTCGTTTATAAATAGATCCTTCAATTCGAGTTTTTGATATCTAATTAAAGTACTTTCATAAAAATATAACAAAATTAAACGACGAAGAGAAGTTTTAGATTACTTTGTAATTGGATTTCTATTTCGGGTAGGTACCTTACGCCTTTCTTAATTCTAATTGTGACGATTTATATAGTCTGCAAAGGTTTAATTGTAGATACTTCAGTTACTCCAAGGCAAGGACCTTCCAGTGCTCTCTTTTAAACCCATTAAGGGGGCCGAATAATGAGCGGCCTCAGTCCCCCTAAAAATGTAAGTTTTAAGTCTCCTTAATATTGTAGTATACACAGTTTAACTTATATCAAAAATACAAAAATATTTTTTACACGCCAATGTTTGTTATTTATGAAAATCTTTTTTAATCCCGCTGGTAAAACGAGGATTTCGGGGATTAGAATCATATATTTACGGTATACGTAAGTCCCTGAAAACATTGAAAAGTTAAATCGCCCTCGTAAGCAAAGGATATCTTCGCCGTCACGCATCAGCGTCACGGCCAGCTATCACATTTCCGTTTGCAGAGACATTCATCACGTGGAAACGTTAGTATTTCACTGTCACCGGCTTTAATTGGAACGTGTTTTAATTAGGGCCGACAACATTACGTCGTTCGTAATGTACCCTTTACGTTACACATTCTGTATCTAAATGTGTTTGAGAAATAAATCTTGTACTTGATACAATGCCTGCTAAGTAGGACGTTTTATTGTTATTTGCAAACTTTTAATTAGCTTACTGGTAAATGTAATGCACCACACTAGTTTATTTATCTTATTTTCTTGTTAAAGTGTAAAGAAATAAGAAGATTGTCTACGGAAATAAATAAAAATATTCACTGCGTAAAACTTTACCCCAAGTGTCCAAATTTATATTATAAAGACATAGGGAACTTTCTTGTTGAAAGGAACACAACACTTCGGATAAAACGCCATTACATCGACATTTCGTGAAACTTACTAATACGAATAATAAAATCACTTCTCTCCATTTCTATATTATTCGACGTTTTCCTCCAAAGAATCATGTGATTACTAATGCATTAACCATTTATTTTTTTGAAAATAATGAGAGCAAGATACGAACTTAGGCCCGGCGTTCAATAGACGTGCGTTTGAACCAGTAGACCACTACTGCTCTTGAAGTATATAACGTTTATAGTCTTTAAATAATAATCCATAAATAAAAAATATTTCTTGTTAATATTTTGAGAAAAGAGCTTTGTAATACATAAAAAATTTTAAATTTACGTAAATGGTGCTACAATAAAAAAATATAGAATTTCATTCTAAATGGAAATATATTTCAAAAATCTATTTATTGACTGTACTCACCAAAACAAAAATAAACACAAAGGATGCTTTATTAATTAGCAGCACAATACAATAAGCAGCCTCATTGCCCAGAAACAATTTCTGCCAAATAACTCAACGGAGAGAAAAATCGTTTCTGGAAGTAATTAGGGTACATAAAAGACAATTCAAAACGCAACGATAATTATGCTAATTAAATTGAATGAAATACGTCATGACGTATAGATGAGCTGAAAAGAGATTGAGATTAAAGAATGATGGAAAATAATAACGATGTTATAGTTTTTTAGGGATGGTCATTAAACAATTGGCAAATATGGAACATAAATGATCGTGAAAATCGAATAGTGAATATTGCATACATCTAATCGATAAGAAAGAAATATGATAGGTTACTATAATAAACTAAAAAATAATATTATAGTTTAATTTATATTGACAAGGTTTTTTATAAGTTAGTGCGCTAAACATCATAGACTCCATCGCCACTTACCATCAGGTGGGATAGTAGCCAAGCATTGACTTATCTTATGTAAAAAAAAATGATGATGAGTTTCATGTGGTCAAATAGTTCCTCGGAATTTATATTACTCATACGTCATTTATTCATTACATAATCCTTTTTATACTTCAACTCGAACATAGCGAGCACTTACATTAAAGCTTTCAAACTTTAATTGTCCTCGTGGATTATGCAAATTCAAACAGAGTTCAAATGTGTACCCAACGTCGGCGTGTGAGATACGGTGTGTGCATAATGTAAAAGCCGAACGTAGTACCGAATACGTTCTACGGTCGGCGAAATCTATTTCTCCCTTCGTCGTGTTACTTTTTTATTCACTAATAGACAAACTGTGTTCGCAATTGGCTACTTCGATTGAATGCAGGCTAAGTAGAGCCAATACGATACAGTATGGCTTCTAGTCATTAGCCCACGGGAAATCTAGTCGTAATTGAAAAGGACTGGAATGTATTTCGTCGAATACACTCTATTGTGGATTTGTAAAGTTTTAATGATCAAAAGTTTCTGATATAGCTAATAACCTCTCACCTAACGATAACAACAAGAACCATATACCCTGTGAAACACGCGTGGACTTACCGTAAAACTTCAAACTGCGACCAATTATTGTTGAAATTTTGGGCTAATAGCGTTTGATAAAAATTTTGCAGAATAATTATATATATTGTTATAATAATCATAAGTTATAAGAAAATGGAAGTTGAATTGTATGGTTATTAAATAAAAACATCTTCAGCATCCTTGAAACTCGATGAAACGAAACACCGACATGATAAAAAGGAACAAACGCATAGATCTCTACGATATAGCCTGTGTGAGAAAGAGATAGAAAACATTATACGGTGTTTCCTATTATCTCGCAGTTATTTTTGTGCAGTTTTTCGAAACCTCACTACGTGAACACGTGAATCGATACATTAATTAACAGACAGTAAAATTTGTTAAGAGCTCTACTCAAAGAACAAAAGATTTTTGCTATTTTTAACGTGTTAATTAAAACATACGTGGGCGCAACTGTTAACACTAACATTATCACAGGTGTGATAGGTACGTTATAATATCCTCTACCCATAAGAATAAATTCATTTCCGCGGCATCAAATTTAATATGAAATAATACTTTATTTCGGGATCGTATTCCAGGGATATTTGTGCCCTAATGAATACGTACTCGAAGCGTAAAATCTTTATTGTCACGCTAGGGTAAAAAGGAATTGGGGCAATAATGTGCTTGATACTCGGACGATGTGTTAAATTGCCTAATAAATTTTACTGCGTTTTCCTTCGCTTACCGTCCTCATCTTTAATTCGAAAAGTTCTTAGTGCAACATGTGTGTGAGTAGTGTTGCCAATTCGTATTCAGGGAGAAAAAAGTGTTCTCTAAATCGATATTCTCCCCCTGACGTTTGCAGGTACTTGGATCTTTTACGACCGGAATTTCCTTACCGGAACATCCTCTCGCAACGGCACCATTCCCTTTGAATATACACAGTTTATATTGTAACTGTAAGATGCAGTACTTTCTGGAACTCATAATTGTATACTTTTTCCAAAGTATAAGTGCTTTTTTAACATTATGGACAGCGGTCGTTCCTGTTCAAAGGTCATTAGGTTCTGTACCACACAGTATAATTCTAACAAAGAGCTACAACTAACGCGAGTCCTTCCTTACATTTTTTGGTGGCAACGCATCTGTGACGCTTTTCTTATATTATTGTAGATATTATTATTTTTACATACATCAACCACGAACTATCATCATTAATATGGCACTTGGTAATAAGTCCGCCCATTGTAATTCAATTTTAAACTCCAATAAATGTAAGCAATCAAAGAGATGAAGGTCAACAAATGACCCCTTACCATAAGGTAGCTGGTTTGTGTGTCAGCTACTTATCTTTAAAAAATCTACTATAATTGGCGTTACCCTATTGTAAAGGAAATGAAGCTTAAAAGTAGTATCTTGCGGATCTCGTAAAAGTGTGTGAAGCTCCTCGATTTCCCTCTGAAGTCACGAGTCTCGAATTTTGCGCTGTAAATAAAATGGCGTCATAAAACGGGTAATTCCATGAAGACTTCCTTGCTTCACGCAAAAATAGCTCCTGCTTTTTGACGGTCCTAAGAGATATAAAGTATTTAGGCCATACTAGATACATAAATTAGAATATTTAAGACTTATTTTTGTTATCATCCAAACATTTACTTTGTTCAAATTTTGTACAATTGTATAATTGAGCAATTATAGCACGTAGAATACTGACTCCAATCACATGCCGATCCCATATTGTAGATTGTCTGGTCATTGGTCGATTATTTACATAAAAAAATCTATTTATTTGCTATTTATATAAAAATATATATTAAACTGATAATGATTATTGGGATAATAAATAGAATTAGAACTTCTTCGATGATTATTTTAATGATAAGTCTGCTTAGACCTGAGTTATATATATATATATATATATATATATATATATAGTAGTAATAAATGCTATCTGTTAGTGGATTTGTGAGCAAAAAAGACATCTCTATAGTTTCTTGCCGCTTGTTTTCCTGAGACCAATCACAGCAGGGATTTGTTTGATATAATAGTGTAGTTTGAACTTAGGTAAATATATATAAACCAATTTATATTATATATAACCAATACAAACATCTCAAATATACTTTCTAAACAGAAGTTAAAAAATTTTACAACTAAGTAACTGTTAGATATCTATTCAATAATAGAAGTCGTCGTTTGTAAGTAATATAATTCATACATTTTTTTTAGTTATTGGATGATTGTTCAGATAAACTCCTAAACATAGATAAATATGTATCGTGGAGAGGCCGTGGGTTTCCTCGCTCCACGTTCGAAATTTCCGTACTGCGAGGCTGCAGACATCCAACAGCGAGATCTCGTCCGCTTTAATTTTTTTTAAACGTGTGTAATAACTCAGGGAAAATCTTATCTCAGATACAAATAAAAGATAAGATAAGACTCATCTTTTATTTTAAACTAGTATATACGTATACTGCTCAGAATCGAATAACATGAGCAGTTCATATATCTGATAATCCCTTCAGTGTCCTCGTAAATGGGTGTTTAGCACATACGACCATTAAATTGGTTTACGTGATTTTTCTTTGTCCATTTTATCATCACAAAGGAAAGCAATAACGAACCTAAGATAATTTGTGGTCTTTTGGATTTACTTAGTTGCATCCATTAAAACGTCGTAAAATTAATTTGTTTCTGAATATTTATCGGCTTCCATGAAGCCGGTGAAATCATTTGTTATCTTTGTCTTAACAAAAACAAAAGTAACAGGTTTTGCATTGTAATAATAATAGTTTAATTTATTAAGATATCCATTGAAGTAATGTACAAAAGACCTGAAGGTCTGATATAGGTATATAATGGAGGTATGTTCATAGAAAGGGCCCTTCGTATAAATATTATTTTGTAAGGGGTACAGGAAAAGCAAGAACGTGTCGCAATTAAAATAGACTAATAAGTCGTTTAAACAGTATTCGAATTGAAGGAGCTCCACGAAGTATGAAATTCTAATATTAAAATGAATGCCGCTGGAAGCTCAGTGCTAATGAATTAAGTAAACTTTTCGAAGTGTAGTCAAAGAAGAGGAAAAGAAATTAAGTTTAAATTAATCATTTGTAGGTATGGAAATTCATCGCCCAAAACACTTTACATAATTTTTCAATTCCCGTATTTAAATAGATATTCAATTTCGTTAAACAAAATATAATACTAAAATGTCTAAGAGAAAAATGAGTATTATAATTCTTTACTATTGGGAAACATTGAGGACAACTCTTAGATATACCTACAGATTTCTTATAAAGATTATTTTCAGCGAAGCAACTTTTAAGTAAATTATTTTACATTGCAAATTGTACTCTATGGTTTCTACCAAAATATTAATATCCTTATCAACACTATTTATGTTTCGTAAATAAAATTATATATCTTTAGTTTTATTTGTATTAAAAAGTAAATGGTTAATGGTAAACCCATACTATATAGAACTGGGACTTACGTACCTAATGTTTAATACGTTAAAGATTACTTTATTATCTACATAAGAAATATTCTCTTCATGAACCAATAATATACACTGCTACAACTATCATACACTAAAGCATTGTATACAATTTAAACACTTAGGATAACAGAACATAATTTTAACACAGCGTGCAAGATTTTACTAAGAAAAACATACGAACTAAGAAACAACTTCACAAACACTTCAAAAGCTTTCAACGACGAACATATATGAAGTGAAATGCTTTCAAGCCATTTTTTGTGTCAATCATGTAACATTTTATGTCCCGAGCGCCACTAGATAGGCACAGTGTGGGCCCGTGACATAAACTGTATGCTCGGTCATAAATAAATCGGACTCCATCGATCAAGGAACGAGTGCCATTCGCGAACTGCTCCCAACATTCATATAAATTGCCTTTGAATGATTTATTGTCTCCTAAATTACCTATGAACGAACACCTCTTCATTGATAGATCGATTATATAATGAATCATGTACTGAAATGAATTTTTGGTTGGCCTGCGCGGTTCATTCAATTTTAAACAAATAAATCTGGATCGAGGTTGTTAATGTTGGGTAATTAATACATAAATAATATTGCTTTATAAATTTAAAGTTGATTGTTAGTTACAATAGCTGTATATCAGTTTCTAGCCTCGAGTATTAACAAAGCTAGATTCTCATAGCCCCACTTTCAGATTCACAGTGTTGTGAATACCACGGACTACACACAAAGACAAAAATACACACAGCTAGACGGAGAACAGAAATTTAAGCTGGTAATTTAAATGTCTGCCTCGCTAGCAATCGAAACCTTTGAATAGCGGTCCGACGTGGTAACCACTGCGCCACACGAGTCGTAATTGAAGTATTTGGTGAAATTTTCCCCGCTCAAACCACTACCTCACACATCTCTCTTAGTTTCTCAGCATCGTTGTAAGTGCCTAAGCTACAACTGATTGACTGCTGGTAGCAAACTTTGTTGAGCACTTTCATGCATGAAAACATGTTAAGCCCGAAGGCTTAACAACGCATTACGTCAGTCCCAATTGTTACCATGTCGCCACCCCATTTATGCCCTAGCGCATTAATTAGCACGGTAATAAAGAAACTGCGCAGAAGTAGTCAATTAGCGTGCTAAGTAACGCTCTAATTGACACAGTAGTTAAGAAATAATAATAATATTAATGCCAAGCTTAGAATTAACGCGTAACGTAAGGTATATTTAGGTGCAACTGTCAACACAAATATGGCAGATACTTCTGAAAGTAGCCACTTTGAAAGCATGGCATAAAAAGATAAGCTATTAACACTTTGACAATGGTGCTTTGTGAAGAACTCGTTTAGCATCCTAATTATGTGGAAAAACTTTCAGCAAGATGCTACTGGATTAAGCCACAAAACAAGAGGTCAAGCAATAATATTTTTACAAATACCGTGGAACTCATTTACGTTACAAGGAAACTGTAAATAAACTGACTTGAATATTTTTGAAAATTAAAATTTATACAGGATTTTTATTTTGGAAACTTTTTACCCGCCAAAATTTAACTAGAATGATATTAAGTTGTTAGAAGTAACATTTGTTTAAAAGTTACCTAAAACGATAAAGTAATATTAACAAAACACGTAGAAAAAAATAACGAAAAATTTCAATTTTGTCTTTCTGCTTTTCAAGGTACAGTACTAATGTATTGTTTATGACATCACATAAAATAAAAATAATATTTACTTACTCTACAACACAATTCTGATAAAAGCGGAATGTACGAAGTTAAACCTAAACTGTTACAATAACAGCGCACAGCTATCTCTCCATTTTGTTGTTACAGTCCTCAAACCTGCGGAAATGTACGCAACATAGCGGTTTGCTAACAATTTTTCGGATATTTTAAATATTTTCAGGATAAACTATACGCCACACATCATCAGGTAGCTTGTCAGCTCGCTTTCCGGCTATTTACATAAAACATGCTTTGACCAAATATACTTGTTAGTAGTATACTTATTATAATAAACCATTTACAATAAAGTTATCAATTAACTTCAACATTAACAATTTATCTGTATAATTATTAATCTGTGATCTATCTAGCAAGGTAACGCTCTACATATATCACAATTTGATTAGGAAAATACTTAGGAATTACATATATAAGGCGTCGCGTGGTTTTTTCTTTCCATTCCAGCTTTATAGATGGCGGGACTGCCAGTGTAAGATAATAGCAATCAAATTATTAGCAATTATAATAATGATTCAGTTAATCGTCTCGCAATGCGTGTATTCTTATTAGTTTACACCGAGCACTCCGCAACCCATCAGCCATGTTTGTTCATGTTGTCCATAGCCTAGAGCTGTTCGTAATTAGTTTATAAGGACACGACATTTTTGATGAGAAACCCATTAATAAAAATATTATACGATGCAGATTTCGAGTTATGCTTTGTATTTGGTGACAGTATAATTTTTTTAATGTAAATTAGAAAAAATATATGTATGTATGTAAATATATGTATATATGTATGTACACAGAAATTCAGTAGCAAGAGTTAAACGTTAAATAAAAATATATAGTTTTGAAAAGGTGTGTATTAAAGTTTTTTCAGTAAAACAAAGTTCCTATGCTCTGTGTCAATTAGATTCATTGGAAATTTACACTATATTTTTTATTCTGAGTTCCACCATACATTTCCTTAAAACATCTATTGAAATATTTGACTCAAAGTAGAGGTTATAAACACTGAAAGACAAACTACACCTGGCTGCATGAAATCATCACCTGTTACTTCTGTTACCTGGCCCGAAAAAAGAAATCAAGGAAGAGAAAAATTTTTCGAACTTTCAATTACAAAGAACAATTACCTAATCTATCTATCTATCTATCTAGCAGCCTACAAGAGTCCACTGCTGGACATAGGCCTCCCCTAATTTGTGCCACACAG
>DWPA01003159.1:0-14518 GCA_018251375.1 Calpodes ethlius
AGCGAAACACTTGTTGGTGGTGGTATGTATGTTGATATACACTTTAATTTATTGTAGTGCATTCTTTCCTTTGTGGGAGGGAGGGAGGCACCACGTATGTTTTAAAGTATATACCGTCATACATTTAATCACGGATTGTTGCAAAGTAGTCTAATAATAGCTTAATTCATTTATTTATTGATTCATTATGACACATCAATAGTATTATAAATTTCTACAGTATTCCATCGTATTGTGAGTTTAGTGCACACTTACATTCTTGGAAATCAACCGATAAAAATTTTGATTATTTTTGTGTATTGCATTAAACAATATACATATATTTATTGAAATCTGAAAAGTGTACATTTTAAGGATATTTTTTTTATCCTCTGATCGCAGCAAGATAATTCTTGGTATTTTGCAACGATACTTTTGTAAGGAAAATTGAACGTTTTTTTTCAATAGTTCGGTTTCACAATTGTGCTCCTAGATTTGTGAATACAGCTTTATTATTCGCGTTTTACGGGCAATTTCAAATAAAGCTGCGTATTTTCCATCTTTTGTGTTTTACTTTTCTCATTGGAGACTTTTCCAGTCGTACGGTTTTTTCGCTTACTCTGTGTTGGAACTTAGTGGATTATTGTGTTGTTCGTCGGCTGGCAGAGGCTAATTATCTTTTAAATATTTTAAATGTCCCTAATTGCACACTGTCCTATTATTGTACACTGATTAGTACATTATTTATATCTTTAGTTAGCATATATAGAACAATTTTGTCCCTGATTTAGAAATCTTACCTGCTTCTATTTACGCTCATTTCCGATAATATAACTGAAAATACTTGCCTAATTTGACAACAGGCAGTTACTAGTTATAACCAAATTTCCACCGATTGATTAACAGTATTTGGTTTATGATAGAAAACTTTTCATTTAAATACTCATAACCCACCCTCGCTTCGCTTTGGGTACCTTAATGCCCACACTCAAAATATCTTCTTTATTATCAAGAATAGTAGTATTATTAGTAATACAATGTCAAATAGTATTCTATCCAATAAATAAAATATACATATGGTTAGTTACAGGAATAATACATAAAACAAGTAAATTAATTACTTATATACCTTTTACTAATTTTACAAGAATACCTACTACTTGTATTTCCTATATCAAGTAAAAAGAGTCATCTGACGAGTTCTTAAGTGTGCACTCGTACTAATTTGAAATATTTCAACTCTTACTCTTTCACTGGTTATCATATTTAAATATCGTAATCTTGTGATAGCACGTAGCTAAACTTGACAATGTTGCGTGGACTACTCCTGGGAAAACTTCCAGGTCTCCCACTTTACACCATCTGTGTCATTCGCTTGATCATATAAAAAAAACCAACAATTTATTATGCGTTAATGTCCCAACCTTTACAACTACAACGTTGCGATGCAACTCGTTTTAAATAGGTTCTGTTGGCTCACACCCAACATAGTGTGCAGGTCGTGGTTTCAAACGTGTTGGACGATAAACAACCGTACAATGTATACATCAAGGTCGATATTAATTATTGGGCTATTGAGATTGCTTAAGTTAGTTGGATTTGATAGCCATGTTTGTTTTAGTGTGGTTTACGAAAAAAATATATAGATTATTATGTAAATGTATGGTTTTATCTTGTCATTTAAATTTATGGGTGTGCTTTGTTTATAGAATGAACGAGGATAATCTCACCGTGTAATTATTTTTGTTCATACTGCTGTTGTTGTAAATTTATGTTCAGGTACTAGAGCCCTGGCGTACAGTCGAAATCCAACCGTAATTCAATGTTCAAAGGTTAATTTTCGCTGACATGTTTAATGTTGTATTATTAAAATATATGTTATAATATTATAAAATTTAGATTTCTGCACTTCTTCTTCATACAAACCATATCTCTCCCGAATATCAATCATAGCCTCCCACTTGTATGATATTTTCTTAAACCTTTCTTGTGGAGTGACAAAGGATTTTCCTTTACGTATAAATCTATAGAAGCTTTGTCCTACATTGAACCGGCACTAAATATGGAGTATGCGTTTGTTTCTTGAATGCGCTTAAAAAACTGAAAAGTCAATTTAAATGACAATCTAGTTAAAAACTTCTATGTAACAAGGCAATAAAAAATATCACCATTCTATATTCCACATAGACCATTACACCCATTCAACTGTTTACGTGTAACGACCCGCCCGGATGATTTATAACACGCCCGGCACACGAGCAACAGTTGACCCGGATGAATATAAAATTCTGTATTTGAATGAGGATAACTGTATTTTGTTTATCCAGCGCCGCCAGATGTTGGCGATTCGATAGTTGTTGACACGAATTTGTTATGCAACGGTTCCAGTGTAATTTGCATTTATAGGTATTGTTTGTTACCTGATAGTAACTGATGCCTATTGCAGGCGGATGTATTGTACTGTGTACCCAGTTGCTTCAAATTACACTGTTGTTCTATAAGGGTAGTAGCGGTGTTGATGATTCTTTATCACCATTCATTTGTCTTGCTTTAAAAGTAAAATAACTCACTCTCTCGCACACACTCCCTGTGAAAGGCATTGGTATATTCAATTAATTACAAATACAACCAGAGAAATAACATATTATTTATTTGTTACAATGTTTGCCCCAGTCGTAAACCCCTCCCCGGCCGAACGGACGATTCCGGAACCCCTCACACGTCACGCAAGGTCATTACCAATTAGGTTACAAGGTTGTATATCGGTCATATCGACAGAAATGTGTGTGATTACACTTAGTGAATCGCACCTTGGAAAAAATATTAATGCAAACAAATGATTCGAGATTCTTATCCTCTAATTTTAGCGTGTGTGTGTCGAAATATCTATAGATTAATTTTGGTTTTATTGATTAGATTAGATATAGTGTATGTATATTTAAATTAAAAAACAAACTTTGTGTTTCTGTATGTCACGAAATGATAAAAGATAATTACACGCGGTATTAACGTTAAATGCGGCTTAATTCTTAATTCGCAAATGTAATTGGTTTTAATTTAGTGCCCACAGTTAATTTATTAATTAAACCTTAATTATTGAAATTATTACATAGTTACTGTATGAAAGTTGGAATTGAAATTGAGATTGATAGAAGTTTATCAATTGAAATAAACACTTTTTATTTAAAAAATACTTGCGAAATAAGAACTTTTAAAAAATTATAAATTGTTTTATGACACTTGTTTGTTAACGTAATTAAATGTTTTATAACATCTAAACTTCAATTACAAAGATTTTATTTTGCACAAAGTCAACAAAAGTACCGAGTCTAGGAGAAAATACTGTGCGTAAAATTCAATATAAACTTAAATCATGATTTGTTACGGAGAACACAGGGATCTAATGGCTTTAGTTTGTGTATATCTAGTTATTTTATCATTACGACGCATATTTTTAATGTACTTGAACTTTCAAGGATTTTCACTTGTTCAAACTTCACACATGCTAAATCAATGATTATAAGTAACTTATATTTAATACACACTAAAGACACATTTGACCTGGAAAATATAACATTTTGTAGAAACACTCTTAGAGGTAAATAATTAATAATTTTAGTTCACGTGGATTTCAAATATTTGTTCAAAGACACAGTAGACTCCAGATCCTACGTTAAAATTGAAGCACCATGTATTCCCAGATCTGCACCATTCAAATTCGGGCACATCCCACTCGCAGCAAACACTATCATCTTGGCAATCTCCTGAGGTTCGATAAACTTGAACTCTTGTTCCAATAATTTGTACTCCTGATCCATCAGCTCCTTGTCAATTATATTGCTGATTATGTTCGTTTTGCTCATTCCACATTGCACTGAATTCACCCGAACACCGGCAGCTGCCAGCTCAACGGCGGCCATCTTCGTAAACTTCTCCAGGCCAGCTTTAGCGATACCGAAGGGAAGAAATCCGTGACGCATCCTTACGTAATTAGCTCCCAGTACGTTCACGACGTTTCCTTTCGACTTGGCTAAGTACGGTAGAGCCAGCTGGGTTAATTTGTAGGGCACTCGAAGATTCAAGTTTAATATCTCGTCAAAAACATCCATGTTGTCGTCGAACAGAGAACCGAGGAGGAGTTTTCCCGCGCAATTGATAAGTACATCGATTCTGCCAAATGTCGCAACCGTCCGTGTGACAACCACCGCGCAGCTGTCAGGTTCCGTCAAATCCAGTCTCAAACAGAGCGGTGTCAATCCCCTCGCCGATTGGCATTTATCAGCAACTTCTTTCAGTCTTTTCTCATCTCTGCCAACTAGAGCTAACTTAGCACCATGTTTCGCGAACAAAACAGCCGACGCTGCACCTAATCCTGAACTGCCGCCGGTCACAACTACCACTCTATCAGCGAAATCCATAACCGTTTCGTGTGGACAGCGATAGATACTAGTCTTCAATTAAATATCGTTCGGTGTTATATGTACGATAAAAATTGTATCGTTTGTGTTCCAGTAAATATTAAATCCTATCGATAACGTGTCGTTTATCGCTATCGCATTTTCTGCTCCGATAGCACTGTTGTTCGACGGATTTCGCCAAAATTGCCTACAACTCGTGCATGCCATATATCAGTTTTGTTAATATATTTTCGCTCTTAAATGTAATTTCGCGAATTACGCGGAAATCTCGCGTATCTTCCCGCATTTTCCGAGTTTCCCTCTAATAATTTTACTTAATACGAGAGGTCCTGAAATAATAACAGAGAGAACATACTCCGGGGACATTCCGCAATATGAGAGATAAAATCTCATAAGTGAAAGCATTTCTGTTACAATAATCATTTTTGTCATAGTTCCTCCTAGTGTAGTTGTGTCTAATTAATTGAAGCACGAATGTCGCTCGGATGTTTTAAGATGGTGCAGAATTTATATGAGAACGAAATTAATTGAAAAATCACATCCGCTTCATAGTTTTAAATAGTATATATAGTAATCCTATCAGTTTTCTATGATACTATATACAAGCGTTATTTTTTATGTCAATAATATTGTTAGGGTATACCACAACTCAATATATTTTGATTTTAGCACATAGATATCTTAGAAACATAACATTTCCTAAATGTGTCTTGAATATCAATATGAAACGGAAAATATTCATAGGTATTTTTACAATAGAAAACCTTGTAAGTATGCTAGTTCGATTCAGATTTCACACCATTTATTTATCGATTTATAAACATATGGTAACAAAGAGTTAAATTACAAAGATTTAAACAGAGAGCTTTATTTAAATTCATTATCAGTATGTCCGCACACGTGAGGTAATACGTTTAATAAGCAACCGTACTCGTTACGGAAGTAAAGCATAGATAGTCCTGTAATCACTGTACAAAATACGCCGAAGACAGTCCTATGACTAATATTTGTACAAAACAACCAGTAGTAGCTCTACATGTATTATGGCCACACACTTTGTTACCACAAAACGCTCTGTTGTCAGCCCTATCAGTTCGCGCGGCTCGTCTGTCGAGCGAACAATAAAAAGAAAGCAACAACTAGCGAATCGCATCATTCTCCACTCCCGCCATATTCTCTATTTTCATTTTTCTTTCTAACGTGTCCGTTTCGAGATGCGAGCGGGAGCGTTTTTATATAAATTAGCAGAAATAAAATGGTCGATTCTTACACATTATGGTGTGATTTGAACATTCATTTTCTAATAAATACACTGTGGAACCACAACAATCACATTACCGTTCTGAAATTATTGTTCCGTTCATTCAGTTATACACGTAGGTTACAAAATTTTTTTTTCCTTTTCAAATAGCAATAGTAAATGGCCCGAGAGAATCGCCTTCGTAGTAGCGTTCTACTGCCGATCATTAACATTTGCAATCGATGATACTTTGCTTCTCTTGATAAGAAAACTTGTTGTTGAAATTTTTTTTCTTTTTTGTCTCAGGAAAACTATTATTACAGGCTAGTATTATGCCATTATAATATTATGAACAGGTTACTACCGCTCATGCATTAACCCACACGATGAGGAACAATAGCAAAGCGTGGCCGTTCTATCCAGCACACTAGAACGAGTCGATTCAATCGACTAATGGAGACGATATTATCTCCGATTTGTACGCAAGAGGTGCACCACGATACTTGTATTTATATGGAAGCCGCAGTCGAACTTTAAGCCGACATGTTGAAATTAATATTGAATTCCCTTGAAATACTTACTTATATGTAACCTCAGATGAATCTACGTTCATCAGATTTAAGGTTACATTTTTAAGTAAAATAAAATAGCATAACCTTAGTTACTCGTAGCAGTGCCATACCGTGATAAAAGAGGCATATTCTTTATCCCCGGATCAAGAGAAAACCAGTTTGGTGTCGGAAGCGGCATGTCTCTAACCCTTCATGCCTCCATGCTCAATATAGCTATTGAAAATCTAAAATTACTTCGGGTCGTGGGCATCCAGAGCATGTTTACAACCTAGCGAACCCTACAGAACTTTTACAGTTCCCGATACTAGCCATTCGGGTTTTTCATAGCTGAGGCAGTGGTGTCCCCTAATCACGAAATAGTTGCCGGAATTTTGTATATTTCGATATATCGAGATCAAGAAAAAAACTTCTTTTACCTTATAGTAAATACCCTATGGTAAATAAAGTGAGATACTTTTGTAATTTGGGTGTGCTAAGGGTGCAGAGTGAAGTAATTTTTTTAATGAAGACGGATGACTTACGCCTACCCGCATGATGGTGAACATCACCGCTTAACTGAATCCATAGCACCAGGTCCAACATAAACTCACGCATAATACAGTATACTAGGCTTACAGTATACGAAGGCTGCTGGATAAATTCATTGTACATTTCCACATAAACAATTACATGTGTAGTGATTTACAAATACAAGGGTGCCAATTGAGTAATGTTTAGTACATAAGCCGGTGTTACTGTTGCGTGTGAGTAAATAGTTCGCGACTTACCGGCTTATGTCGTCAACGGAGCACGGAGCGGCAGTTTCTCACACAATACGTAACTTTAATAAATCGTACATTAAATGGATGGAGATAATGCTGCAGGCGATGTCATGTCGATTACGCGTTGATGTTTTAAAAAATATATATGAGTTTTATTATAACCGAAAAAAGAAAAATAAATGTATTTTTATGTATTTCGGTCGCAGTTTCCCAGAGCTAGCAGTCTCATCGGAAACCCGACACTTTTGTTATAGTGATGCCTTGGTATACATAAAGTATAAGTAAGAAGAACCGATAACTGTTGGGAAAGAAAGAGCCTTGAATGACGTCCACGTCTCGGAAAAAGGAGTGTAGGTCGCCCCGCAACCAGGTGACGACCTGAAGTGACTACGGGTATTCGCTGGATTTAGAAGGCTCAGAACCTGTCTGAGTGGTATAAATTAGGGGAGGCCTACGTCCAGCAGTGGACCTCCAAAGGCTGATAGATAAATAGATGTCTTTGGTACTACTGATATATTTAAAGACTACTCTATCTACTATCAGGTTATTTACGTAAGAGACCAGTATTGTTAGCAAATATGTATTATATTTAGTATTTAGTCGCAATTGTTACGTTGTTTTTGTTCCTTACATTTAATTCAACACACCGCGCAGTTCGCGCATATCGGGTTGCATATGCAACAAGATACTGTCGCCTGGTATGTTGAGCGTATTGTATCTATAGAGGAAACAAGTGAAAGTAATTTTACTAGTAATATAATCATTATGCCACTGACCGCAAGTCGTTCCAAAAATATTCATTTTTAAAGAATTTTTTGGGATACTAATTCCATAAAAAATGGGATTATTACCATCCTTCAGTGTAGAAATGCTTCTGTATTCTTAAAATAGTAGGTACAGTAGAATAGAGTCGTTAAATAATGTGTATAAATTAACTTTCCATGTATTATGAGCAAATATTTCAATTCGAGGACATATTTAAATTTACGAGCCTCGATTTGCATAATTTCTTATTTCCACGCAAAACATCTGGCCAGTGGAAGTTTGAGCCTTTTTTTCTTCTTCTTAATACCCCTTATTTATCAGATGACAGATAACAAAGAATCTTGTTTCATTGTCGCATAATAATTTAAAGTTTCCGAGTATTTTATGACTTTGTAAATTTTCTTTTGAAGAAAAACGGGTTGACAATTTTGTTCAAAAGACGCGTTTTCAACAAAAAAATTGTTCGTTAATAGTTTTATTTGAGCTCGACCAATTAATAGGGTAACCACAATACTGATAGGTATTCTTAAGAAGTAAAATAATTCTATGTCTGATTTTAATGATAACTAATAAAGATAAAATAAGTTATGGTTTCTTGACACAAAGTGCTCTGAATGCGGTTAATTTTTCACAAAATTCATTTGACTTATTTTAATGAATAATTCGGAAAGTTTACAGTGTGGTAATTGGTCCCCAGTTGTAACGGTACCTTAGTAGAATTTAACTGAACCTTTGAGTGTTTCGTGACTATGGACATAAAATGAAAAGGACATCGCACGCTACGGCGTGAGCGTTTTCAGTGATAAACGACGTTGGAATATGAACAAGGAGGGCTAGGCTCATGGTTATGAATTCATAGTTGGAATAGATATTTTGATGTTCACTAGCGGTACACACGCCTATTGTAATGAATGCAGAGCCCAAAATACTGGCGCTGAAGTTATTGTTGGGAGTCGCAGTTCAGTAATAGATCGTAAATTCGGAGCAGATTTCTTTTATTGCATAAAACGTTTAGTCTACTGCATAATTAAGGTATACAACTTGTGCAGAATTCATTAAGTTATACAACTTGTGCAGAATTCATTAAGTTTCTTAAGTAAGAAACGTTTAAAGAAAATGAAGAAAAGTTAATGAGTGTAACAACAATTGTAATGATTTAGGAAAGTTACTTGGTATTATAGTTATATTTAGGTATTAAGGTAGGTCTGGAAAAAGGGCTAGTCTGGAAAAAGGGCTAGTCTGATGCTCTTTCCATTTTTCACAACATTAAAAAATAAAATAAATTTTTTCTTAAGATGCACATCCCTACTTAATAAAAATAAAGTTAAACTAAAAATAATTAGGGTTTATAAACGTTTTAATAATCTATTTCATCCTAAGATATAAACCATCGTTTAGACCACAATTAGGTTTATTGTCTGAATATGACTTAAATCGGCCTACTCGTTCAAATATTATTCAGAGTTATATATTGTTATATGGTGAAAGATCCTTGTGTGGGGTAAACGGTGAAGGTGATTAGGATTAAAAATAAATCACACTCTTTACAATTATTTACAATCACGTTTCATCGTTTTATAAGGCCTTCTATATTCATCTAATTGAAAATTAGGAGGTAAAAGGCTAATATGGATTATCAAATATTGTAGCTTTGTCCAAACCACGCCATCCCTCTTTCATGCCATGAAATGCCATCTTCACTCTAGCGCTCGGTGTTAAAGATGACGTCACTTGTCCAAGAATCGTCCAGAAATCAAACGTTATTAGCGCCTTTCAGTTACGCCGTCAAATTTATGTTCAGGCTAGCCGAGTAAGTTACAATACAAACATTCGTAAAATATTATAGTTTCTCGATAAGATAAACACGGTGAAGGAAACTGTTAGATTTTGAAAGCTGATTATTAAAAACCGTTATCGTGTACGATCGACGTTTAATTGAATTGATTTCCGCTTACGATGCGATCTCGTGCTAACTTCTCGTACTGATGCTATCGACCCCGTCCTGTCGCTCGAAGCGAAGGCGAATGTCGGAATGGCTGGACCATGTCCGCTGTTCCAGTTTAAAATTATGACAAAGTTTGGATTTTTTTAATACACGTTTACACAATTATAATTTCGTATGAGGAAAACTTGTGTTCCTTAAACTTAGATTGTGCTTATGATCGCGCTCCACTCGCATTTAATTAGGTCATCATTCACTCCATCTATCAAAGTAGGAAATTCTAAAGTTTTGTTCACACTTAAATCAGATATAATTGTATTTTTGAACACAAGTTTATATTAACATTGTTGTTGTAGATGAGCCTCTTTATTTTTTCATCTTTTCCTTGACTGTCTCGTATTAAACAAAATTTAATGTCGTTTCTGAGTATTTTTTGACGTTTGCAGATTAAGTCTTGAAATTTCTCCGAAACTAGTCAAAATCTCTGGATCAATAACATATTAGTATGCGATTAATAACTTCGAAATTCTAAGTCAAATGATGAGCCTTGAAAATATCGATTACGTACTTAAGCAATATACATTACAAATAAAGTGTATAAATAAATAAACCAGTGCAGTGGTGAACGTCATTCAAACTGAATGTCATTTTGCGGAGTTCATCAGGTGGATTTGGAGGCCTACGGCAACTGTAGTCTCGCATGATCCAGTGGGAGATTTATTGCTTTAACAACTGAAAGCGGAGACGAATTTCCTAGATACATGTAAGTTGAATAAGTATGTATCTTCGCTAGCTTTAAAGCCGTATGGTGTCTTATTCCTTAACCGTAACCCATAAAGAAGGTAAAATCTTGCAATTAGTTATCAAGCTGCAACCAAGTTAAGCTTGTTGAACTTTTATTTTTAAAAGGATTCCTTTTCGCCTTAGTGGGCTGAATTTCAACAACCCTCTAAACATGAAAACTTTAATCCACTTCAGCTACGCACTATAAATGTCCTAGCGCCGACAAAGACAAAACCCTCCGGCGCACAGTTTGCGATAATGGGATAACCGCACTAGATATTAACACTGCGCACGCCACAATCTCTTGTCAGAACGGTAATCCCGGTTCTTAATTACACGACGACCTGCTCCGGACATTATTCATGCACGTGTTCCGGTACAAACATACTGGAAGGTTTGGTTGTGGCTCGGCGTTTTGGACGCTGCGTTTTGATTGTCTTTTATCTTGGCTTTGTACACTTGTAACTAAAGCCTTAGTACGACAGATTACTGATTATTTTATAGAGTAAATGTAAGCAGCTGTGTTTTAAATGTTATGTTATTGTTGACGATTATTGAGTCACGTTTAAGATTGTGAAATGTATTTAGCGATATACATTTATATTTGTTAAATTAAAACTTCGCAATATTTCATCGGATGTTATATTTTATTGAATGCAATCATATATAAACAAGTAAAAAGAAAATATTAATTGTACTCGTAGCAATGATTGATTATCGGAAATCGAAATATAAATTAAATTATCATAATACTATTCTTCATAATATTGATGTTTTGAATGGGCGGCTTAAACGCGCGGTCTGTAAAATGAGATAAAGCGTTGATTAGTGTCCCTATTAGGGGGATTAAAGTAAATATTAAGGTGAATTGTTGCGAGATTAGAGTTGGTTACACTATCTCCTTATAGGGTACACAACAAGTATAAATTACTCAAAGGACTACTTAATTTTAACTTGAAGGGAAAATTGTCGTTTTGGGGAACGGTTCTTATGGGTCTAAAGGAAGATGAAAGGACATTTTACTATGTTGCTACTACACCGGGCTTAGCTATACATATGCATCGAACAGTGGCATGTCAACTTTTTATTGTTGAGATTTTCATACTTTTGCATTTCAATGCATTTTTTATCGTTATTTTTAAGCCTTTTTATCACCGAGAAGAAGAAACGGCGAAAGGAAGAAATAATAAACTGGAGCAGTGCTTAAACGCGTATAACTGTAATTAATAATCTATAACCATATTCCGATTTATTTTTTTACGAGAAGTTAGATATTTAACTTGTATGATACTACAGTATCGAAACAACTAATTAGTACTAAACTCGACTCATTGTTATATAAACGCACCGTGATAGCATTGAGTTTAGATATTAATGAGCTCACTAATGATCATGTTTGTGTCATTGGAAGACTATAAATATTTGATTTGGCAGTTCACTTGCAATCAAGGTATGATAGCTAAAATGGAAATTGATATATGTTTTATGGTAGATTTTTATACTTTGTAGAGTTTTGGATTATTGTTACTGTTGATTTAATCGCGAAATAAATGATTATGGTAAGAAATATTTATACGAGGAAAGGTTATTATGATTGGTTTAGTTATCGTCGAAGATAGTCCGTGAAGTAGTTTGTTAATATTGGGACCGAGTTCTGTGATCTCAATTCTAAGGAATATAATTTTTGATCTGGGTTATAATGGTTCATGGGTGACGATGATCACTTACCATTAAGCAGCTCGTCTGGCCGATTGTCGGCTATTTTACATAAGTAATAAACTTAATACAATCAGTAAGGGTATGAGAAGTATATAAACGTGTGGTGATTTTAATTATTATTACAGTAAACTACTATTTACATAAGAAAATTAATTGACAGTGCTACACATTACCAACTTTTGTTTAAATTAAATAGAATTTGTTTTTTTTTTGCCGTCCTTATCATATAATATCAATCGTATCGCGACCGATATTCGTACACTTAATTTCACTTCACACACACACGCGTCCAGCAAGGGACATTATAATGCGATCGGACGCGTCACCATAAATTCTTCACGGGTGTTTTAATATTATTTAACTTTATTACCTCCGGCTGTCTGCCCGCGAATGATTTGTGCACATAATTAATCTAATTTTGGACCGTCTCGGTACCAGACCATTGTCAACTTTTTGCACCGACGCCATGACGTTCAGAACGCGGCGACTGCCAAGCTATCTGCGGAGTCAACATTCGTTTTATTTGTACATATTACACCTTCGTATTATTTAAGTAGTAACGTTGCTTGATATTTTGTCATTATGCAGCTCACCACAGAACGCTTAATTGCAGGTAGCGGATTCATCACTTAATTCTGCGATAAAATCTCATTAGAGTAACCTCAGAGCCTATTAATATTACATGAAATTGTGACTGCTTTATGACTCTGGACTAGCATTCAGTATGATTCAATTATATATATTGGCATAACCAAATACTTTCTCTTATGAGTGAAATTCTTTGAGAGTTGAAGCTCAAAATCTAATTACTTTGAACTAATTGTTGACAAAAGTATTCTTTGTAGTAAATGAGATTTATCAACAAAAAAATTTAAAAAATAATCTTGCTATACTTTACAAAATTGCTATACTTTGAACTGCTTAATACGACGTCTATCAAAGTCCAATATCAAAGCGATGTATTTAATGAGTAGGTACTCTATTGCTACGCGATTTACAAGGGAATGTTTCGCGTTGACTTGTAGCATAGCATAGTACGCAGAGGCCCAAGAAGCTGGCATGCTTTATACGTCAACAAACTGAAATGACACCGATGTAATTATATATTCATGTAACCTATTCTTAAATCGTAACAAATAGAAAGTCGAACCGGCTATTTGCAGATCAAAAGAATAATGTCCCCGGGTCGAATTCTTCAACGACGCAATCAGACCGTAGTGACGGTAGATTCTGTCGTCTGTCGAATAGCAGGTTTATGATGCATCGCCCATCCGCGACGTTATTCAACGTCACGTGCCAGGCGAGAGCGAACAATAGCTTGCGGTGTACGGTGTCTGCCAAGAGGAGCCCAGTCGACCGATGATGGACAGCGGTAGCTGATACAATTAATGGTACTTTTTATAGCCTGAACGGTTCACGAACAATCTTGTGTATTAAGTGTCGTTCCAAATATAAAAAGAGATATTAGATATAATATAACGGTGTAGTACGAATACCTATTAATGCTTTTAATTGAATATATATGGATACATTATCCCGTCGGTCCCAGTTATCGATCAATAGCAGGTCTTATCAGAGGCCTTGAAGCGTCACAAGTAATCCGACGCTTTGTTTTGCTTCTAATTTACTAATTTGCCACCTGCTTCACATTAGACCAGCGCCATGAATTGTTTATTCCGTAATATTTTTACGATTGGAACGTTGTGTGCTGTTAACTATAACAGTTTTCTAATTAGTTACTGGTGTTTGAGGTGACCATTACTGTTTTATCGCTCCATTTTTAGAAGATCTTCCTAATTACACAGGTATTCAGATCTAAAACCATTTCATCGACGTATTCTCTTTTCATTCCCATTCCGGTCGTGTCGGAACCATCTTGTCAAGATGTCTCGCGGTGTGTTTCATTGTTTTTTTGCTCTGTACGTGTTTCCTCTCGCTCTTATACGTGGCGTATTTGTTTTTGTTTCGGGCAGAGTGTGATCTTACTTGTAAGGCTAAAAGTAGCACTTTGGACATCTGTGGTCGCAGTTTAAATTGTCTGCTTTGAATTCACGTCTACTTGTGTATACGAGTATAGTTACAAAGTTTTTAGTGATTAATTTGGCCACATTACAGGTGTTTGATAAGTGTTTGTTTTAATAGGCGTGCCACTGGCAAATTTGATCTAACATTTTCTCCTTAAGATGCACCCAGGTAAACTTCAAGGAATGTTATGACGCAAGCACCCCGAATAATGGGTACTGTGTTGTACTTAAGGTCACGAGTAGTCAGATATCGTTGGACTGCTTTGATTTACTTCAGGTCGGCTCTCAACGCACAAATCCATTCAACCACATGTT
>DWPA01003160.1:0-14514 GCA_018251375.1 Calpodes ethlius
CATTTCAAATCAAAGAAATACATTTGAAAACATTAAATATACAAATATCACACAAGCATGCATAAATACAAACAGACACGCACACTGACACACATATATACACACAAACATACGAATACATAAACAAAGCATAACTGATATATGTGTAATCTATTCTGGCCGTAGTACATAAGTAATAGTTTTATTAAAAATATGTTAACGCTGTTTGATTACCAATGAGTATTCTATTTAAAATACGTAGACTAGTGCTTGTATCTTCATCGTGAGAAGACTTCCAGGGTGCTTAGGGACAGATACGAGAAGACCGGAGTAGACAGGTATGAGATCAGACCCCTTGAGTTGGTTAAAATGATTTAATTTGATACATGTCCAAGTGTAGGACGAGGTGACTGAGAGACGTTGTGGGTTTATCTTACGCCAGCTTTCGCGTGGAATAGGAACTTATCCGTTATTTTCAGTGTCACATACATTTATATGAATATATTCACACATTCACAAATAGTAATAAAATAAGGTTATGTCATAAATACAGTAAACCGTAAAATTATGAACTGTTGCTACAATTTACACTACAAAAAGCTCAAAAATGTGACATAATTACTCGTTTTTAACGATTCTCTTTTTAAACAAAATAGTCACTGACGAATGTATGTTGAAACGAGATCTACAGATGACATACGAAGTATTTGATGCCATTACCTTAGTATTTCTATTTAAAAGTGTTTAAACAAAGTTCTAAGACAAACAGTTTGTAATAAAATTTTCACATTCATTTTCAATCTCTTTTTTAACCCCAAAGTGTTGAATTTGCTATAAAAATAACAAATATTTTAATATTATACGTTGAAGCATTCCGATCATTAAATACTTTAACTCTTAAACCACTCATACACGACATACGTACTTTGTTGTACTCTTACTGGAACTACTAACAAGCCTGGAACATACTAATCCATTCGATATCGACTCTGAACACGAGGCGGCTTAAGAATTAAAAGCACAACGAACTTGTATCACACCATACACTTGCACTTCGAGTGAACCCTATTGTCGAAGCAATAAAGTTGACAATTGATTAATTTCAATCGCATTTAACTTTAATGAAGGTAGTTGTAAATCTGTGCACAATACACGTTGGCCTGGGGAAGTATAAGTCCCTTTTATGAATATAATTTTTATAGGATATTCAAAAGTGGTGTTTTATTTAACTGGCCTTTTTCTGTTCCCTTGTGTATGTATGTATATATATATATAAATGCTAACTGTAAACGCTAATACTCTCATACCACCGCAGTAGGACTCCCTGTGTCGCAGGTGGCATGGACAATACTAGTAACACGTCACTGACACCCATGCCCCGAGAACAAATATTTATCTGTCATATAAATATCCGCCCCGGCCGGAAATCGAACCCAGGATCCCTCACTTCGCAGGCAGGGTCACTACCAACGAGGCTACGGAGCAGTCAAATGTTTGTATCTTTGTGCGAGTGCGTACGTTTCTTTCTTTCGATTTCCCTCATAGCTCTAAGCGCTGAAGTGTATGTATTCATCACGATTGTGTATACTTTCGCATCAAGAGCTCTCACACTCAGTTGAGTGGATCATCGTGGCACTTTACAAAATATTACTTCACCCTCTTTATTACGATTGAATAGAGTTAAGTTCAGTGTCCGTATATAAATGTATAAATAGATATACAAAGGTGCTCAGAGCTTTTGCCAATGTTGTTTGTTCCACACGTGCTTTATAGGACCACGTTAAGTGGTCGGCGTTAGTGATGAAGACTTTTCTTTCGCCTTTTTTTCTCCTGTATGTATCAATGACATCTATATGATTGAATTTGAATCGACTTAGTTTGATGACAGTAAGAAATTTTGTAATAACTATCAGTGTCAACGTTTTCTAACTTACTTTTATATTTGTAAACTGAATTCTTTTGCAAAGTGTACTAAATTGTATATCGATGTTCCAATCTCATATTATGTACACATACTTGAACGAATAAATAATTTATCACTCATATTTCATTAACTTACCCATACATTAGGTTACTCATTCATTCGTACATTCATCGTGTAAAATTAGTGTATTATTGACCCTCAACCTATATGTGTTGGAACAGCAAAGTACTTTAAGCGTGCCATCAATATAATTCAATAGGTAATAATAAACACACACGCTCACAATTCCAGATAAGTTTTCTAATATCACGTTCAGTTGGCAAGGACATTGTGAGCAGACATTTATCTGACACATTAAAGTGATGTGGTCGAGAGGAAATCGCTATTATTCTTTTTTTACCATCTGGACGGAGCAGAAATAGATTGGTTTAAATGTTGGTTTCCCATACAGAGATATCTCATTCCGAATCAAACAGCTAACGCCAATAATTATGTGCAAATTATAATTGATTATCACTTGAATAAGAAAAATAACAGATCGCAATAACCTGCATACCCAAAAGTTCTTCGTAATGTTCCTCTTAATATTTTCAAAGATGTCCGCCGATCTGCTTTTGGCTAACACGGTAGACTAATACGAATGTTGTGAGAATACACCCGAGCTCAGCTCTAAAACGCATACAAGGTGCAATGATCACTAAAAAGAGTCATGAGGTAAAAAGAAAAAGAATATTAATTTCACACAATACACATAGTCTTATAATCTTAACAATAGGTACTTAGATAATGACTTGTAAACTTGAGATACTGTGTTGTGGAGAAATAAAAAATAAAGATCCCATGTAGACAGCGTATCGTAAAAGGCCTCAAATGCCAGCCATCTCAGGGATAGGGCCTCGCGTAAAAATTGTAACTCTTATGAATATCATTATTTAGTAATTAAAACTAGTTAATCTTTTTTAAATCTAGTTTATCTTTTTGTGAAACCTATCTGGCTAACTACCAACCTCTTGCTTGAATCAGTCGCCAAAAAGTCTTGTTACTGAGAGCTTGCGAGCCAGTTATCTCTAAACTCTGTTCTCTCTTGCCAGCAATACAACAGTAATTCCAAATAGAATATTTTTTTCTAAATTGTCCAGAAACTTGAAGGTTCTGAAGGTTCACCTGAACCGTAAACCCTGACACGTGAAAATCAATGTCATCAATCCATTACTGGTGAAAAATAAACGACATAATTCCATTATAACTAGATATATAATATTGCTGTTGATTTTAGTAAACAGTGATAGAAAACAAGGTGTAGAAAATCCTAGCACCGTACATAAAATCGACCTAATTAATCTGATCCATCATAAGCTAGGGAGGTTGGCTTGAAGATGGATGGAGTCCCTTACGTCCTTCAAACCCATCCCAGACTGTCTCTCTTAATAATTATGCTAAACTCACTAACAGAATCAGATGTTATTTTACATAATTTTCTTAACTTTCAAATAAGAGAAGTAAACAATGAAATATTAAATGAAGCCAATTTAAGCGAACACGGTAACATTGAAAGGAGTACAAAATTAATTGTATATTATTAAAGAAACATGTGACAATGTTATTTTCCATCTCAGCCAATGTTGGCAAAGATTAATTTGAAGCTCGCGTCTATCATTGATCGATCCCACCAAGCCATTGACCTCCATTCCGTCGCGATACGCGCCCCTTAAGTCTTTTAACGGCTTTCCCGATAGACGCTAAGCCAAGCTGTTGTCATTTTGTCAGTCTTTACGAGCAGACATGATAATAATTCCAAAAATGTATCTAGGTGCTATCTGACGTAAAACAAAAATAAAGCGTCCAGTGGACGTCGGATTACAGTCTCGTTTGCGGCAAGTCTTGGCTTTGAATCAGGCTTATAAAACAGAAGTAACATCGTTTTTGTTATTTTTGAATAATGTTATTCATTTTGTCATTACCATAATAACATTTTTTGTATGTAATATTAGAAATGTTGAAGGTTTATTTACGCTTGCTCTCATAAGCACAAATATACAAATTATATTTTGGATTCTTCACTCAATCGCATCGTATTTACCTTTTAGAAACAAAACAGGAAATGATTTAAGCACCTGAGATATTACAGCCCCTTACCATCTAATTATATTCCCGAAAATTATACGAATGATTCATGTCCCCCGGAAGGCTTCTCAAAGGACATCAAAGTCCAGGATTAATTATTAATAATTTTAGCCACCAAGCCTTCATAACCACTCCGTACATAGCATAGATAAAATTACCAGAAGGAAATTAATTGACTATTACAAATTGTGCCTACGTACAATGTTGGATCGTGAGGCATGTCTGAGCAATGTTTGTGTATTATGAATACAATGATAACCATAATTAAAAAAAAACACGAAAGAGTATTATTTTGCAATAAATATACAATAAGAACTATACATTTCAAAAACAGTTGTTTCGAGTCTGCTTATCATAGAACTTCATACATATTATGTACAAGCAATTATATCTTTTATATTATTTATCTTTGTCAAAGTAGGGGAGTAGCAATGCATATGTAATCAATTTCAAGTAGGACCATTGTCTAACTAACTGGACAATTACTAATAGAACTAACCTACACTTACAGACCTATCGTAAATGGCATCCTTACTATGGAATAATAACAAATTGACATTGTTTTTAACACCTAATACTAACAGGAATTATTAAATAAATACAAGACATCTATTGCGTTATTAGTAATCCCTCTAAAAGATTTTCTTAATATTTTTAATACACATAGATCAGTTTCATTATACAGATTATTTTATATCCCCGTCAAATCCTAGATCTTTCTACATTTGCTATATCTGTGGCTCCAGTTATTATGATAATGCATATTTTATTCCTTCATGTTGCGGCATGGATGTCAGTAATGTTTTTGTAGTAATTAAATATCAACATAATATATGATACGTATCTTTCATGTTATTGTTTTTTGGCGTAATTGTTATTTCTATCCTTCGTTTAGCATCATTAAGACAGACGAAATGTGTATTACTCGTATTCTCTTTATTACGTTAAAACGTTATGGTCTTTAAGCATTAAATTTCTATTGTTATGTTTGGTACTTAGTGCTTTAGTATTATTTTAATATTGTCTACAACAATTCTAGCTTTCTGTGGAATACTGATCTTTATTACAACTGAGGCATTATACTCACTCCAATATGCATTAGAGAGGTTAATGAGTACCCTGTGTCAGAAATCTTAATACTGCAAGTAGTCTTCTAAAATGGCATGCTAGCTTGAATACGATAATTATTCGTAATTAAGTTTGTCCTCCTTATCCGTGGAAAAGCTTTTGTTTACCTCTTGCTCAGCTGAGTGTAAGTCTAATGTTTGGCTTCTTAATGCCAAAAGAATTAGACTCTTACGACTAAAACTTTATGTCGTGCTTGCCTTGAATACAACATGTAAGATTCAAGATAATTTGTAAGTCTTTTTGGATTTTAGTCTTGTCCTTTTGGTCGAACAATGTTGGACATAGATAACGAACTTTACCGCCGCACCCAAGTTCAGCTGCAAGTTCAAGTAAGTAATTTTTAAATAGAGGTGACTTCATGTTATGTTCGATTCATTGCTAAACTAGATAGACCATGAATAGGGAAAATGAACGAAGCACCTAATACAGAGATTCCATGAGAGATGTGTAGAAACTAAGGCAGTGTTCGAGGTTGCTGAAAAAAATCACCAATAGAATGAAGAGATGATAGAAAAATAATCCTATTGGTTACTTTCCACAGACATCGTGCACTTCGCTTGTCGCTAGTGAAATCTCAGCCCAGAAACCAATAAACTGCAAACTCGTTTCCACTTTGAAAGCCAAAAGATACTACTAAAATGTTCAACTAACAGCTGCTCTAAGCATCAAATGTTTGGGGCAAGCGAAGCGATGAAGATGCAACCTTTTGTGAAAGTTTGCCTTTGTCTCGCCGTTCTTTACACTTGTAGTTTTTTTGGGAGCTTGAGTTTCCAATTAGAAGGCAGCTAATGACGATGTCTGCACGATTTTGGCTGTCTAGACCTTTTGTGTCGAGCAGAGCGAAGGAAAGAGTGAAAAGAATGAGGAAGAAGAGAAAATATCTACTTAGTTGAAATTTTAAATTTTAATTAGTTTTAACAACGAGAGAAATCCCGCTATACTTGGAGAACCTGGGAAGCAAACAAGTTATTTTTATTTCGTCTTTGTTTGGAGGTTCAGCGGGTGGAGTCTAAGTTCGTAACTTGTTGTAAAACTTTTTTGTAATGTCATCAACGTGTTCAGTATATTAGAATGTTGCTAAGTTTCAACGGTTTGAAAAACTTTATACAGCGTTGTATTTGCTTAATATATTTTATATTTACACACCTTACGTAGTATTCGTACAGAGAACTTCCAAGGTATGTGATCTTCACAAAAATGTGATGATTACGCATAGATATTTTGGGAAACAAAAAACATTGATAGCCTAGTGGTTAAAACGTTGGTTTCCCTAACGCGAGGGTGCGAGTTCGAATCCTGCAAGTACCTTTAATTTTCAAAAATTTATGTGCATATTACAAGTTAATTAACACTTGCTTCGGTGAGGAAACCTGCACACCCGAGAGAGTTCTCAATAACGTTCTCGAAGTCGTGTGAAGTCTACCAAACTGCAATTGGCCAGTGGTGGACTATAGTATCCTTCACATTGTGTGTTAAGACACGAGTCCAGCAGGGGGACAGTAAGGATTGTGTTTTTACACCTCTTGAAGATGCATCCTTTACTCATCTTGATTCAAAGTTAACCTCACTTATTCATAACGCCCTGCCGAATAAAAATCTTGCCTACAACGTCCACTAGATGCCATCAAGTCTCTTCTGTTGGAGACCGCTAACTTGTTTACCACACTGTTTAACCTCACGGGTACCCAAATGTGGTGCTAGAGGTTTTTATTTTGCCTTCTTCTTAACTAATTAATTACAGTGATGCCTTTGATTTTACTGATGGTAATGGGCGTGAGTGATTTAGCTTGTCAGATTCGTCTTATAACTTAAACATGAACTTTATTAAATTATACTTAATGAAATGCAGATTATGAAACAGAAAAATTACTTAAAGAAAGAGATTATTTATGAGAAGAAAGTGACATCAGAGCCTTGTTTGTGGTTAAACAATATTAAAGCCCTAAGAAGTATAAAAAAACAACGCGAAAAATTCTGGGACGTGTCGCGGTTGATAATATGGGATCGCTAGAACTGGCGGCATGCCAGGAATTGGAAAGAAGGCCGGTGGTATATCAAGGCGTTTTGTTATGATCTGGATGTTGTTGTCCATTAGCACCTACTTTTGTTTACACTTTATTGTATGGCTTTAAATCGTAAATATTTGCAAGACTCATGTTTCGTCATATTCAATATGTACTTTGTGATGAAAATATTACTTAAAATCTTACGGAAAATCAACACAATTCGATGTGTAAAGTGACGATTATTATATTACATGTAAGTAAATTGAAACATTGACGGTCACGTAGCCTAGTTGGTAGTGACCCTGCCTGCAAAGCGAGGGGTCCTGGGTTTGATTCCCGGCTGGTGTAGATATTTATGTGACAGACAAATATTTGTTCTTGGGTCATGGGTGTTAGTGACGTGTTATTTGTGTTGCCCATGCCACCCTTGACACAGGGATTCCTATTATGGGGGTATGAATGTGTTAACGTTTATTTTTATTCTATTAACATTCAGCTGCAACAGTTGAAATGAAATGAAAATAAAGAACATTATAGAATAAGAAATCATAATTGTAATAAAAAAGGAAATTCATTAAAATTCTGGTCGACGATTAATTGATGCATTATGATATAAAACAGTGTTAATATTTAAAATTCGCTTTAGAAACTGGCTGTATACGTTGTTAATGTTCACAATACTGTTAAACTTACTGATTTAATAACTAAGTAATTAAGCCTCATGACCTCGTTTCAATATAATGTCACGAATCAATAGATACTAAAGCAAATACAGTATGTTATTGTCGCGAATCAAACACGGCCGTAGTTAATTAAGCGATATTAAATCACAGTATCCCGTTGGCGTATTTTGGGCAATATCTGGTCCACTCGGTTGATTCGCGAAGCCTGGTTGTGGTTTACCCAATCGCATTGCCGCAGTAACCTCCTGCGGTGTGTCTGTAATGTGAATCATGTTTTATGTCAATATGATGTACGTTCGTTGGTTTTGTTATAATAATTAAACGTCTACTGTTAACGTATCGTGGAGTATTTACATCATTTGTCGCATCCCATTTGTCGCATGCGTATTTAGATTTTAGTAGAATTTCACTTTAGCGGTTTTGTTATTTTGTATTTAACTTGTCTTGTTCGTTAGATAGTTTGTTAATTTGTGTGAGTTAATTATGAAAGCTGAATTAGTACTAAGTCCTTTCGCTAGGCTTGTAGAGTGCGTAAGTATATAATTAACATCTACATGAACAAATGATTCTAATGTTTATTTTTATTTTTTTAATTTTGTCTGTTTTATACTTCTGATGAATTTTTATGATAATTTTGACCTAAAACTGCACTAAATTAGAAATCCAAATCCAAAACTGATCCGAACTAGTTGCGAAGCTGGACATTTTCAAACGTCTTTGTTATTTAAATAGTCATTTACATTGGAGTAATTCCCGTCAAATGTTAATATCCGTTGTTACAACCCTAGCTACACTTATTTGCACCAAAAAGAAACAATAAGAAAATTATTGTACCTTTCGGTTATCTAGGTCTGCGCATTTATACTATCGAGTCAATTCCCAAAAGTTTATAAAATGTCTACACTAAAGAAACATTTAATATGTATAAGCCCAAAAACACGGTATTGATTTAATAAGTTCTACATTACAACCGACATTCGTTAAATTACACATGAACAAATTGTTCATCATGTACCGTTCATACTTTATCTCTCAGTGTGTCTCAGACCTTCTCTGAAACATTGATGTGTAGGCACCGGATTGTCTTGTGTCTTAGCGGTATTTAAAGCTGTTGAACGCATGTTGAAATGTTACGCCACAAATATTTTGGTGACATATAAGTAGAACATTGCCAACTAAATTTAGGGTGTAAGATGTGAAGATTTTAAAATAATACGGTAAAGCATATAAGGGTAAATATGAATAGGTATAAAATGCCTAAAGAAAACTAGTAACAATAACTTCGGGTACAATCGGTATTTTGTTACCATAAGGAAAATGTCTTGTGAAGCGAAGTACTAGGAGTTTCCGAAGTTTGTCTATATTAAACACTTTAATTTAACTCTCTCTGTTTGTTTATATGTACGTACATATGTATGTAGGTATTTCTGGGCGGAATTTTGTAATCGATATTTGAACCATTTCTTGATATCTAGGTGAGCTGAAATTCTGCATACTAACTCATTTCCGATGACAATATAATAATTTGGGACATTGACATGATTTGATGATGGAGCTGGAAAGTGGCCATAGGAACTCCAGAATAAAACATACAACCATCGAGTTTGCGCTCGTTTGATTACTATTGACGAGTACTTTCATTCTATAACAACCAGGGTGTAATTTACTAAATTAAGTGTATTTTTTTTTAATTATTTGTTAAATGTAATTTAGGTTTCTATGTAAGGCGATATATAATAGGCATCGATGAATGTTTCAAAAAAGTATTTAGATTAGCTAAAGTTGTAACAAAATAAATTGAAATTCAATTATCTCAGTAGAATCAGACATACCTTGAAATACGATATATCTTATTATAAAAACAACTAAACATTACTTATAATTATTTTTTACATATTATATTAATTTCAAATTTTCGTTATTTTCTTCGAACGGTATTCCCAATACCTGGAAAATAAAAATCGTCTCATAAATCAGATTTAATTAAACCACCATTCGCTCTCAACAATCACATCCGCTATTTTGCGCTTGAGCACGCAAACAGCTCATTAATGACTGGTTTCAACACATTAATGAGCCACTACCAACTTTATAATATACGCAGGTTTTACAATACAAACTGGCAGTTAATTTTTATGCCGATTTGAAACGCCTCTTCGAACATCCTAGGATCTAAATTTGACGTTTAATAAGGATAGTGAAAATTTACGTGTAGTTTATTGTATCAAAACGTATAGAAATTATCTTTGATGTTGGGGTAAATATTGATTTTTTAACTTTCCGACCATTAATATCATTTTATATAATCAACGCATTTCCACTAATATTATATACACGATTGAAGAAAAATGATGTAAGTCGTGTACCTATTCTGCTTAAATCTTAAATTGAAAGATCGGAATATTAATTTATATTTTGAAATATTAATACAAGAAGGAAATGTATTATTATTTTATCGATTTTTACGTTGCATCACTACCAACTCTTTCGTTAGACCAGTGGATGTTCACTACTACTCAATACGACTAAGTAATAGTCACTACAGCAATCCAAAATGGCGATTATAGAATTGGCACACCTTTACGTCGCCTATAACAAAAATTATGTACTGTAGAGTTCATTGCTCGCTAACACAGGTTTCAATAACTGAAAGGTCTAAAGCTTCCACCGAGTTGCTCCAATGTTGATTGATGGAAGGTTTAGCTAGGAAAACAAAGTCAGAACGCTTCAGAAATGCTTCCACGTCCACGTAATATTCCACATCCACGTAAAAGGTTGACAATTCCTTTCTATCTTCTTTCTTTCTTTCAATGGTTGCAACATTTTGTTGTTAAACACTTCCTTTAATTTGGTCAAAATGTATATATCAATGGATCTTCCCACAGAAATGAGATGTTATTTTTACGATAAAAAGTACCGTATAGTACTCGTCCAACGTGAATTAATGATTGCTATACATTGTATAAGACACTAGTAATTGAAGCGGTAGCTTAATATCCCCTGAAAATCTAGAAGCGTTGTTGAATAACTGAGTCAAAACTCTTCGTTTCTCTTCTTTCATCCGTGATATCCTTCATGTTACTCATACTCATGAACGACGGTAATCATTTAACATAGGATAGATCATCTTTCTAAGTAAATTATTGATAAATGAGCTAGTGGTCTATCCGTAGTCAGTGGCTAGCGTTGCCTGTGGTCATCAGTAATGCCCAGGGTCATCAGCGTCAGTGATGCTTCGCTGGCTAATAAAGAGTAGAGAAGAAAAAAAAGAGAAATAAATAGCTCTCAAGCTCTCATCCGGAACATGACCTGCTAACTTAAACAACTCAGAATTATGATATCTAAGAAACGGTGTAGGCAAAATGCGACAGGTTCATACATTTATAGATTACTAGATGTTGCGTGCAGCTTCGCACACGTGTGAGAAAAGAACAGCAATAAAAAGTTTGTCAAATCCTTTATATCACTAGTTGCTAGGCAACGCTTTGTTATTAGACACTTAATTGAACTTAGATAAAATATACATCGTAATGGATCTTTCCACATAAATGAGATGTTTATTCGCGGTAAAAAGGAGACTATGATACTCGTCGTCCTTCCTACTATCTCTAAATCAAAATTCATACCATAGCGACGCTCCGTTGTGCCGTGAAGTAAGGACAAACAAAGAAACAACCACACTTTCGCATTTATAATATGAGCATGGATTTACATTTCGACCGCTAATATGTATAACTAAAATAATATTAATTAAAAGTAGTATTTTTAATTACTAGTGTATTTTTATTAAAATAATACTATTTGAAAAGCGTAGAATCTCTTAAGAACATTGGTTACAGAAAACACTCTAGAATCCAACCATTATTTTCCGCAATAAACTTAATATAATCCGACTCAGTACATTTAGCCACAACGTATTACCATAGCTATCCTTCTCTAACTCACGACACAGCGAGCTAGCTCCCTTTCACTCTATATAATGTTTAAAAACGGATAACATAATTATAATAATTTTTATTTCAAACTATATGGACTATAACAGATGTTTGTACCTTAATTCATTAAATGTAAATTATAATCAATAATTGATTAATTAAAAGTTAATCAAATGTAATTTATATTAAAGTGATCAAATTCCACAACGTTTATTTAAAACAACTAGAGAGACCCGTTCTGCGCTCGAAATTCGACTGTAATCATAATGTCAAAGGAGTAGTTCACATTGACAGTATTTAATGTTTTAAACTCTTTTCAGATTTACTTTCACCGTAAACAAAAGAGTATACGTGTATTATCCGTGGGTGTGTCAAATGGTTTTTAGAGTGTGTGATGTTTTTTTATTGATTTAATGTATTTTATGAACATTATTGTTGAACAATATTAGCGTTCTGCACTTCTCCTACATATAAACTATAAGATTGCCAAGTTTCATACTCCTCCGTCCACTCAATTTTCGTAAAAAGGGGTTTAAAGTTTTTGCTTCACGTATTAATATATAGATAAATTAAGTTAAGGTCAATTAAATTAAAGTCACATTAAAATAAAATAAATTTAATTTAATCGCATTAACATTAAATTTTAACTTACATTAACATATTTGCGGCATCTTTAGATAAACAGAGTTATATCTTCTTGTATACAAATACTTTAATTGTTTATTTAATAATTAGCGTTACAAACGTTGTAAATTTAACAAAGTATTAACTATTTACACCTGACTGCGGAGAGGTTGCGACCCAGTGTACAACTGTAGCCATCATTTTAAAAGTTTCCTAGATATATTTCTGTAAAATGATTTTTAGAGTATTTCAATAACTAGAGTAGGAAATTTGTAATAATAATTCCCCAATAGTCAATTAATATTGTCCGTTAAAAATACTAACAGCCAAATCTTTAATAGTAACGTTATTTCCCGATTTCTGATTGTTACTAATAACACGCTTTAATTCCAAGAAAAATAGTAACTGAGTTGTTCACCTTTGAGGAGTTACCTCCACGAAAGCCATTCCTATGTGAATTATCAGGACATACTTGTCATAAAGATTAATTGTCTTCGGAGCAGATAGGATAAGTTGAAAAGGTTCTAATTTGGCTAGCAAGATTTGACCTATACATACCACCAAGCTACCAAATGGTTTAAGTTGAACAAAAGCTTTTAAAAATTTGGTTTTATTTAATTACTAAATGGATGTTACAAGCATTAGAGATATAGGATCGTATTAATAAGATTTAATTACAAGGTAAGATAGGAACATATGCATTATAATAAAAAATAAAGTAGGTATGTCCGGAGCAAAAAAATTAATTTAATCCAGCACAGAACAACCTTCTTTCTTTCTGGAAATTACACATAAATCGTGTTATAGCACGTCAATGATCAATAAACATTAAACACTACAGTTACACAGTTAGGACATTTAGTGTTTATTTTAGTAATTACTAGATGTTGTCAGTGACTCCAACCGCATGTTTGAAAAGAATAACAATAAAAAGGTTGTAAATTTCTTTCCTTCAATGGTTGCCAGGCAACGCTTTGTTTGGTAAAGATTTACTTTAATTTGGCTGAAATATGCATTGTAATGGATCTTTCCACAAAACTGAGGTGTTATTTTGCGGTAAAAAGTAGCGTATGGTAATTGTAGTCCTCTCAACTGTCTCCAAACCAAAAATCACAAATAAACAAACAAACACACTTTCGCTTTAACAATATTAGTATAGATATTCTGTATTAATTAACACGTTTATGAATTAAGGTAACTTTGCTTAACAAGAATAAAACGCTTCTAAATAATTTATTTATCGAATCATTTGCAGTTCAAGTAAAACATACAGAACTTCGTTACTAGCAGCCGTCTTCCGACCGCCTACGTTTTTATTATGTTTCCTGTTCCCGTTATATGTTTTCCATTCCTGTTTCAACTTTATACCGAGGAAGAAAAAATTCGGTTGCTCTTTTTCCAAAAGGCCTGAGCTAAAAGCGAATTTAAATTTAAATTAGAACGTGGCTATTAAAGTTATGTGAAGCAGAAGCTAACGAACTGGGTCAGTAGCTGCCGAGTCTAATGAAACCAAGTTTATTTCCTTTTGTCGTGGACAAGTCGCCTGTAAATTCATTAAGATTTCGTACATAGGTTCCAACGCCAAAACCGTAATTTAATCTGAGAAGGCTAGTAAAGTTATAAATGAATACTGCAGCAACTAAAATATGATCATAGGAGTAGTTGCTTATCCTATTCTAAACTTCTTATAGTACAAATTGAGCAAATTATGGTAAATGACAGAGCAACAAGTGGAGGTAATATTAAAAGTTACTTCAATTATATGCAATACAAGTCGCGGGGACTTGGTTCGCGTGGAATTTAATTAAAAGTTTTTTACTTTCTTTTGTTTTGGTGGCCTAAGTTACTCCTTGTTACATCGGTACGTGCCAATAAATCCCGTCAAAATCGGTCTAGCTATTTCAAAGATTAGCCAGAACAAACAGACAGATAGATTAAAATTAAAAATAAATAAATTGGTGTTTGTCCGTATGCCTATTCATATGCATGAAGTAAAAAGCGGTTATTTCAATATTACAAACAGGCATTTCAAAGTCGTTTAAATAAGACTTTAATAAATTTGACAATTACTTATATTTCAACTACCAACAAGAAGAACCGGCAAGAAACTT